>JAPHCH010000014.1:0-146164 GCA_030772445.1 Cladosporium sp. MBC 237 | reverse complement strand
CTAACCCTAACCCTAACCCTAAATATCGGAGCAGCTGTTGGTGGCTCGATCAGCTCGGCTGTTTGGCAGAGCACCTTTCCGCAGGAACTGGCCAAGCGTCTTCCGGCAGATGCGTTGCCGGATTTGGACGATATTTATGAGCTTCTTCAAGTGCAGCTGTCTTATGAGAAAGGCTCAGCGACTCGCTACGCAATCGAAGTCTCCTATGCCGTCGCGCAGCGGAACATGTTGATTGCGGGAGTTGCAGTTATGGCGATTCCTATCGGGTGCGCGATTGTCATGAGAGATATCAAGCTCAACCGCGAGCAAACGAAGGGTGTTCTTTTCTAGGCGGAAGAGCTGACCTTCCCTTACTCATTCCACAGAGAGAAGAAAAACTTCTGCTCATCTGCCAAAGTGAATATGAGTAATTATACACCAATCACACTTCCTTTTCCATCTTGTTGATTTGGTGGGAGTCCCAAGTCTTTCTCGAATGCAGATCGCGCTTTAGAGCCGGTGGACTGCATGATTGTGCAGTCACTCGACTACAACTGCAGCATGAAACTCGAGAAAGACAAGACTGAGGAGAACGATGAGTGAATCATTCCAGAAATACGCACGACTGTCTGTTCTTTTTTAACCATGTTCAACTGCCCCTCGCGTCTCTTCCATTTTTTCCGGAGGTCCTTTGGAATTTTTGATATTGTGGCTGTGTGCGATGGTGTGATCGCGGAGTTTGCGTGTAGAGTGTGAGACGAATGAGGGCATTCGTCCGTCAAGCTGAACAATCTGTTGGCGAGTAGATGCGTATGCAATCGAGTGTGATTTTATTCATTCAGACCAGCCAGGTTGAAGTCGCAGACCTTACGTAGACATTGCGCCCGTTCGAATCTCGGAGAAGAAGAGATTCTGTGGTTCTTCCAATATCCCCACCGACAGGTGAGCTTAGGGTAAAAGATGGCGTGACTGTCTGCAATTCATCACGCTCTAGATATACGGGCTGACTACTTCTCTCCCAATCAAAGCTTTGCCCGTTCTTCTGCCGTGAACTCCCTCCTCACAGGCCCGCCCCGACTACCATCTCCGCGGAAAGGATCCCCACCTGGTGCTCCCTGTCGACCGAACCGCCACTTCTCCTGAAGCTCTCGCGGTAGTTTCCGCTCGATTCCATCGGTGATGTATTTGCCAAGTATGGGCAGGAACTTGAAGGCGCTATGGACGGTTAGAGAAATATCAGAAACTTAGAAAGGTGAGCTGGGGTTCGATGACTTACTGTCCACTGCCGCCTGTTGCGAGAAACAGATTTGCGTAGTCATGGTGATAGTCGAGGATGAAGTCGCCGGTGGGTGTATCAGTATACCAGCAAGTTGTGGTCAAGTCCAAAGGGCGAGATGCGAGCTCTGGTAACACTTCTTCCAGTCCAGCGCGTAGGCGTTGTACACCATCAGCAGGTGCAAAGTTTGACCTCTTGTTCCGGGGTTGGCGAGGTGGAGTGGAAAGGGCGTGCTTTTCAGAGATTGTTGTTGTGATGTTGGCGTGAGAGTCTGCTTGCTCTTCGGTTCTGGTATATCCCAGGCCATGAATGACGAACTTGAGGTATCCGGTGTCGCGATGCGGAGGAAAAACGAACCATCCAGAGGTGAAGTTCATGTAGATTGGCAGAGTAGAGTATTTTTCCATCTCGGGCTCCGTCAGTTTCATGAAGGCGATAATCTGAGCCGTAGATAGCGTTGTATTGTGCATTGGAACCAGACTTGATGACCATGCGCCGGCTGCGAGTACGAACATGTCCCCATTGACGGTGTCGTTGGCCAGCGTTCGGACTCCGGTGATCTTTCGCGATTGCGGCTCTCTGACCAACTCGGTAACGGTGCCACGAGCGCCACAGATGAACGAAACTCCTGCGGCAATGCATCGGTCTCGGAGACTTGCTATGGCCTTTTGCGCATCTGCCCATCCAGCTTGTCTGTTGATGTAACCTTGAAAATCTGGGTTCGCAAGCTGCCCGCCCAGAGCTGGGAACTTAGATCGAGCATCTGATGCATCTTCGAGTTTGTGCCAGGGAAGATTCAGCTTGTCCAACGACTCCGTACACTTTTCGGTGTATGCACGGCCTGAAGGATTGGAAGATACCAGAGTGAATGGCGTGGGGAAGAATGCGTGTCGATATGACGGCGACGAGGTCCACAGATCGTAGGCTTCTTTCGCGAGTTGCGCGTATATGGCATCGCCGTAGTCAAAGCGAATGATGCGCGAGATATCGACACTGGATCCATCTGGGACCTGGAGTACGTTGGTCAGTGTGAGACAAAGATGCAGGTGGTGATTAGATTTACTGGTGGAAAATGGCGGTCTATCACAACAACATTATCGAAGCCTCGGGTGGTCAGCTCCAGAGCCGTGCTCAGTCCGAAGGCTCCACCGCCCACTATTACAATACGCTGCGATTTCTCCGTGATGTTCATGCTGGATAAGATTGTTGATGGCAGAGTTTACTGAGCGTGGTTGAGCCGGTTAGATATATCCTGTGCTGCCGCCTCCGTGTTCCGTCTCACATCCGTCTCCACCTTGCAGTTCTCAAAAGTCCAGAGACATTGCGACCCGCGAAACATCTAGAATCCCTGGTAAAATGGCCTGAGGCTTTTGAGAAAGTTCGAAGATTATCACCTCCGTCTTGGCCTCCGCCTCCGCCTCCGCCGCCGTTGCCGTGTCCGCCGCATTCCCTACGGTAAGTCATCCTCAAGAACACAAAGACTGGGCAATATGCAAAGACGATCACTCCCTGCCTCATCAAGTCGCGCTCATAGGGCTTGCGAGAACTGCAGGTACGTTGGCCCGCGCTCCGCATCCAGTAGGATTTGCATTGAACACCATCTAGGAGAAAGAAAACTAGATGTTCTGGTGGCACGCCAAACTGTTCCCTATGCGCTCGCCTCTCACAACAATGCGTGTATGCCGATGAGCAACGTCCAACTCCTTCGCGCTCGACACAGGGACCTTATCGCGAATCACGCCCTCGAGAGTCACCACAGACACGCCACCGCAATGACCCCACGCCCTTTCCCGACCAGAGCCGCTTCGAGGCCATCGAGAATAGACTGGAGGACTTGACTAGAGCCCTCGTGTACAAGCGGCCCTAGGCCCCGACCATGTAGAAGCATATGCTGATGATTGAAGATCTTCCCGCTCATCTCGTGGACGCATTGGGTCAGCAACCGAAGCCACTGATCCCCCACGTGGTACCGATCATGATTTGATGGCCCAAGATGGGACCATACAGCACATGGAGCTCTCATCTCCTCTGTATGCTCCGACTGAGTGAGATACATCGGTGAATGATTTAAGGCAGCAGGCTGAAATTACCAGTTCCTACGCCGATATCAGCATCCCCGAACACACTGCGAGAAACGGCGTCAAAGTGTTCTTCGACAAGTTCCAGTACCAGCCTTGCCCTCTGCTTTCCCATCTCAAAGGAAAAACTTCAACCTCGCACTGCCTACCACAAAATCTTGTTTTGTATCCAATGCTTGCACTCGTCTCCCAGACATCTAAGATTTCTCTATCAAACGACGCGGAGCAAAATTCCATTTTAAGCGGACGCCTGGCCGGAAGATCGTGGAGCCTCCTGACAGAAGCATATGCGGCTTGCAATTACAGCGAGGAATACTTCGAGGGTCTTTGCCTGATGGCACAGAGGGACTTTGCTGGTAAGTCAACGAGAGCCAAACCAATGGGCCTCGCGGACTGACCTCGAGCCAATACAGTGGGAAATACGTTGAGGGCCCGGTCGCAGGTTGCTCTTGGCCTGCGAATAGCCCAGGTCAGTGGGATGTTCGTATCCAAATCTCATGTCGGACATGGACACCGACAAGAGAACCGCCGTGCCGAAATTGTCTGGAGTCTCTTCATGCTTGACCGCATGTTTCTCGGCCTAGACACTCCTTCAGCTTCTCTTCCTTTGAGTTCATTCGCCAACTTGGCCTTCCCCAATATTGCTCCAGAACATGGAGGGACTGTTCCGGGTGCAAGCTCATCACCATCAATCATCAATGATACCAGCATCATCGCCACCATCGCTGATCTCATGGGCGTGTGGGAGTCGGTGGTCTCGGAAATTTCAGAGAGTAGCATTCACGCCGTGGAATCATGGAAGCCTGGATCTACTAGAGCCAAGATCACCTCACGCCTCCTGGAGCTAGAGATAGGTATGTTCATCGCTCGTCTGGAACTGAACAAATGCTCATCCACACAGGAACGAGACACCACAGCTACACTTCAATCGGCTCTCTAGCCCGGGTGCGCACCGAACCCCATCTCGAACCGTACTTTCGCGCATGGCTTTTCTACCAATTCCTCCATTCCGCGATTCACTGCTGCTTGTACGAAGACTCCCAACATCTTTGACTGGCCATGTTACTAACAGCTTCACACAGAAACCACCCATTCCTGATCTTCATCAAGATGCGCCACCTGCAACAACAAGTACCTTTCACGTTCCTGCAAGAATGCTACCGATACTCGAAAGTCTACGCCGACTGGATCTTCCGCTCCGTTGCGGAAATGGAAGACGCGGGACTACTGCTGCATGAACCCTTTGTGGGCTTCCTGGTTGCCATTGCCGCTTCGATCCATTTGGAACACAGTTCCAATGCTAACCCGACAGTTGCCGCGGCTGCGAGGTCGAAGTTCAAGAAATGCCTGGGTTTTGTGCAGAGACTCGTGGGAGACTGGTCTAATTTACGACAGACGGTAGACATACCCAGGACGTTACGGCAGCTCCATGGAACACACCACTGACGATACGCAGGTCTCTGTCATCTCGAAGCTGGAAGCCCGCCTGCAAAGCCGGGGAACCATGCAATACGTACAAGACGACTTCGACGGCGCTCAGCCTCAGAGCGGGAGCCGGCACGTCTCGCTCAGTGAGAGCGATATCAGTTTGATGTGGCATCTATTCGACTACGTCAAGGTCTCCAGTCAGCAGAAGCGAATTGCGGCCCCCAACAGTCTTGGGGCATCGTCGCCTCGCTTTGATAGGCAAGAACATGCCCGCCACGGACTTCCCGAGTCTTCAGATCTACTAGGCGACAGCATAACGGTCTCGCAGGAGAATGGCGGGGCTAGTGATGCGAACAATGCCATGCGCCAGGATTGGGAAGACATCACACTGGGACTGGAACTGGAGGCCAACGACTGGTCGCTTTTTGGGGCGCCTTGGATGGGTTATTTTCCCTCTAATTGAGATCTGCACGCAACCAGAGGTTAATGGCGGTTTAAGAGCTTTATCGCCGCTTGTGGTACAACGGGCTACTTTGCAGCTGCATCAGATTCCGGAAGCTCATTCATGTTTTTTCATTTGGCATCCTTCATTATGCTCTGAACTACTTTCTCAAAGCCTCGCCTCAACCTCCTGCTCAACAACAGCAGCCTGATCAGCATTCTCTTTCCGCCTCACGGCGCCCTCAAAAGTCTGCATGAATCGGTAAACATCGCTGAAAGTGTTGTACAGCGGCGCAGGCGCAACACGAATACATCCAGGCTTCCTCTTGTCGCAGATGATACCCGCGGCTTCCAGAGAGGCGCTGACTTCCTCCATCAGTTCCTCGCGGAGAAGGACCGAGAGCTGTGCTCCACGACGCAGCGGGTCGGACGGCGTGATGATCTCGAATGCGGGGCTGCCGTCGAATGTTCTCTCGGCGATCTGGTGCAGGAGGTGCTCTGCGTAGCCTGTGAGAAGGAGAGACTTGGCGCGCAGGTCTTTCATGGAGGTCTGGTCGAAGACTGAGAGAGAGGCTGACACACATGTGAGGTCAACGATTGAAGGGTTGGAGAGCTGGAAGCCTTGGGCGCCGGGCGTGGGCTTGAACTCTACAGTGCGATGTCAGTACATCAAAAAATTCAGGATAAGGTGTGTGGTTTTCTTACTGTTGTCCATCAAGAAACGAGAAGACTTGTCGTGCCCGTACCAGCCCTTCAGGGCCTTGTTCTTCTTACTATCGCCATGCTTCTCATGCACGAAAGCACCGGCGATTGCACCCGCACCGGCGTTCATGTACTTGTACGTACACCAGCAGGCAAAGTCAACGTCCCAGTCATGGAGTTTCAGCTCAACATTTCCGGCCGCGTGGGCGAGATCCCAACCGATGAGAACGCCGCGGGAGTGAGCGTGTGCGGTGATGGTGGGGATGTCCAGGAATTGGCCGCTGTAGTATTGGATCCCAGGAAGAAGGATCAAGGCTAGTTCGGAGGCGTGCTGGTCAATGAGGCAGAGAATTTTGGAGGTCGAGATGAGGTAGCCGTCGTCTGGTTCGACTTTGAGCATTGACTCTTCTGGGTTGAGGCCGTGGAGTTCAATTTGTGACTCGATTGCGTACTAGATGGGTCAGTGATTTGCTCTCGGAAAAATTATCGGCCATGGACTGAACTTACGTAGTCACTGGGAAATGGTCGCCACTCAAGCATGATCTTGTGCTTCTTCTCCGTAGGCTTGTAAAAAGCCGCCATCATCAAATGCAGATTCACAGTCAAAGTGTTCATGATGACAACCTCAGATGGCGAAGCACCAACAATATCAGCAGACCGCCTCGAGCAGTCGGCGGCCATGTCTTGATAAGGCGTAAGTGGCGAATCTTCCAACTGCGTGAAGTGACCGCCCACGCCAATGGAGCCCCATGTTTTGAGGTAAGCTGCGAGGTACTCTGAGACGGCTTTTGGCTGCAGACCCAGAGAGTTGCCACAGAAGTAGATGCTGGAGTCTTGGGGACTTGAAGCTGGCGCGAGGGTTTTCGCATTGTCGACGAGAGTCTTTCGCTTGAGCTGTGCTTTTGTGGGAATCACGAATTGGTCTCTGAACGTGGTTGTGCCATTATCGAGGGCCTCCGCGAATTCCAGAGATTGTGCGTTGGCGGGCCATTCGACATTTTGTGAAGATGTCATTTGCTCCAGGAGAGCTTTTGCTTGTGCGTCCATCTTTGCTTGAAGCTGTGTTGAGAGGAATATCTTGCAGAGTGGTGAATTTCGGTTTAAGGTGATGCGGTGGGGGGCGTTGTTTGTATAAGACAAGACTCAAGTTCCGAGGGTAACGTGTCTGCGCAAACACTTCCGACAGCAGAAAGGAAGCAGATCCGACGGTAGTGGGGAAATAGATAGTGCTACCTAATCATTACGCATCATTTACTGGTCGATGAAGACTGCTCGCGTGTTGACTGGTCAACTGTCAAGCGGTCTACTAGTGAAGATTCACCTTCCTGATTTTGATCCGTCAAAGTTCCCGACGGTATGCATCTTCCGTCGATGACGATATGAGTTCGTTCTCAAAAGCAAGAGGGAAGTCATCGGCAAAGAGTGTCGATCTTGCGGGTGATAATACCTCTCTACTTTTGAGAATATGACGATCTCTCCACGCTCCAGAATTCACAACATCCGACTCTCCGTTCCGACATGCCCATCCGAAGCACACAGACACACTCCAAGCCCCGACTATGGATCACAATAGGAAACACCCCAGTAGGAGCCCCTTGGCCATGGAAGTAATAGCCGAGTATAATGCCAGGTGAGGAAGAAATATATTCCCTCAAGCCTCCCGTCGTTTCGAGAGGTCTCAAAAGTCAAAATCGTTAACCATGAGTCCGCACAAGATTGACCTCCTTCCTTCTCCATTGGCACTGCCATCTTATGGCATTTCAGCCAACGGGTTTCTGCCTGCGCAGACTCCCATCAGGAAACTGACGAGTTTCTACTATCAGCGGTGGGAGAGTATCGTTGGCCAGCTTCCGGCACTTGTCAAAGTTGGTCGGTTACGGCAGCGTGTTGACGATTTGCCGATCCTCGACACGGAGCATCTGAAGGATGAGCGAGAATGGCAAAGAGCCTACTCGATGCTGGCAGTAATTGCTCAGGCTTATGTATGGCAAGGTCCGAAGCCGTCTGAGGTGGGTAGGCTGTGCCAACGAGCTTCTTGATGCTGTATGTAAGCTGACAACGAAAAAGCGACTGCCTCCAGCGATCACCGTACCTTTTCTTCAGACAGCAGAACACTTAGAGGTCCACCCAATCGCGACGTACGCTGCGCTCAATCTGTGGAATTGGACGCCAACGAAGGAAGACGCCGACCAATGCCACCCGGACAATATGGTAGCGCAGCATACCGTGACCGGCACCGATGATGAATCGTGGTTCTTCATCATCTCTGATGCAATGGAGGCAAGAGCTGGACCCATCATCAAGGGAATGCTGGCGGCGATGGAAGCCGTTGAGCGAGACGAGTGTGCGGTCGTGATCGACAACCTCCGATATCTACAGGAGAGTATCATCGACATTGGGAAGCTCCTGGAGCGGATGGATGAACGTTGCAACCCGCAGGTCTTTTATCATGATATACGCCCATTCCTTGCCGGGAGCATGAACATGGAAGCAGCGGGTCTGCCCCGAGGCGTCTTCTACGACGAAGGCAATGGCAAAGGAAGCTGGCGGAAATACAGGGGCGGCAGCAATGGTCAGAGCTCCTTACTCCAGTTCTTCGACGCCGTACTCGGGGTCAAGCACCAAAGATGCGGAGGATTCCACGCCGAGATGCGCGAGTACATGCCAGGTCCACATGCGCGTTTCCTCAACGACATCGAGGCCATCGCCAACATCCGCGGTTATGTTGACAGCCATAGCAATAATGCTGAGCTCCTCTCCGCTTACAATGATGCCGTTGCAAGCCTGAGTGGCTTCCGTGACAGGCATATTCAGCTGGTTACCAGATACATCATCTTGCCAAGTAGGATGAGCAAGCCGCAGCAGAGCTCCGGACGTAAGGATCTGGCCACCTCAACGACACAGCTGGTTTCTGGAAAACACTCTGTTCAAGAGCTCCGCGGAACTGGCGGTACGAAGTTGATTCCCTTTCTGAGAGACTCGCGGGACGAGACTTTGGAGACAGCTGTAGCCCGATGAGCTGGATGGAATTCGTCGTGCTCCAGAATCACCCCCGGGGGTCGCCTCTCAAGCCTGCTGAGCAGTACTGTACAGGTGATCTTCGGGCTCTGCAAAGGCTTGCCCAGTCATCTGGTCATACATTGGGAAAAGCGGGATATCCGCCAATGATCCATCTACGGTCTGCCGACTAGGCTGCAGGAACTCTTGAAGCCCTTCGTCATTCTCATTTGGCCAAGGGAGGGCAAAGAAGTCCGCGTCATAAATCGTCCAGTCGAGTGGCGCGGAAGCTGGTTGAGCTTCCTGATTGATACCGAGATCAGGCAAGGGAGGAGTTGGTTGTGCAGTGTGTCTACGGTTCGGCGACATGTGTCTGCTTCCCTCGAGGGGCAACAGGCCGAAAAGCTGAGATGAGGCCTGTTTTCGCCTTGATCGCAGATGCTGTTCTCGTTTTCTTACATGCTCCGTGGTAGTCCGCAAAAGTGCTTGAACAATCACGGAGTACTGTCGCGCATGCGGATCAACGGCAGCGAAGTAGTCGAGACATCCTATTGCGCCCTTACAGTTCTCTTCGAACGACAAACCGGATCGGCCGAGGACGCCTACTGCCAGGACAAGTGATGTTGTAAAAAGCCAAGCTCTGCATACAATTAGATGGAGACCGACAATTAATAATGATGAGAACACATACATGATAAGCGGCATTCTTCTTGGCATCTTGTTGGAGCTGATGGTTCGCTGTAAGGTTTCGACCAAAGCCACGGCGGCATCAAGCGCTGCATCAGCGAACCTTTCCTTCTCTTGATGGTCTGTTCTTGAACTCGGCGTTCTCACTGCGGCACCCAGGTACTCATATAGCTCGTAGATCAGAAACGGCCGGGTGAGCAGCATAATGCCGTAGTAGTACGAGCAAAGTGTTTGACAAGCGCCAATGGTGACGTCTCGAGGGTAAACTGCTGAGACAGGTCCAGAGACAACTTCAGTAAGAGCTGGAAGCCAACTAGAAGCCCAACCCTTGAGCTGGCGGGACACATAATTGGCAATCCGTAGCGAGATCCGTTTGCGAGAGTAAACTTCTACCACGACCCGCTCGATGATCATGAAGATCTGGACGCTCGCAGCCAGAAGGTCAATCTCGGCTTCGGCTTGAGCGGTAGCATATTTCACGGTACAGTCAACGTCCGAAGTAGAAGGGGGCCGGCCGAGCAGATTGCTGATTAGCTGGTCGACAACGCGCAAGCTTTTCCAGACGCGGTCCCTAGGGCTTTGTCAGCTGGACTTCGAAGCAAACATTTTTGCACCTGAAGTGGACGAGCTTGTAATAAATGAAGAAATCTTTGCAACATCGACTGGATCAAGACCAGCGCTCCGAAAAAGTCGAGGAATGCGTTGAGAGAATACAGGAAAGCTACCAACCTCATTGCACGCACAGGTTCGCCAAACGAGGCATTTACTTCGGTGCGATGCAGACCTATGGCGTATGCTGTGCGGGCAGCCAGCGCTGAGGATTCGTCAGCGAGGTTCAGTGTTTCAGCACAGTTTTGAGAACGGTAACTCACAAAAGTAAAGATAAGCGCCATTTGGCTGGAAGCCTCTCAGCATGTATACTGCGACCAATGTGAAGCCTTGAACGCTAGCGACGTGCATGCTGGCACTCAAGTTATTTACTAGGATGTCTTTACCATGGTTGAACCAGGCGTCAGCTTTACGTTCGTTAGTTTCCTGGATGCCGATCGCGAGCACGAGGTAGTAAACGGCCGACGTGACTTCTTTGGAGCGAATATTTCCACTCTGAACCCATCCCTCCAGGCGGCTGCGAAGCTGCTCTTGTTCGAATAGATCTACAAGTCCGCTGGTCGCAACAAAGAACTCTGCCACAAGCGAATCGAGCTCAGTCGGGCTCACGTTGGGCAGACCATGTCCCATGATTGTTGTTGGCTCTGGTCGCGCAACCTCTACGATGGAGTCTCTGGCAAGAACCCCGTCTGGATCAGCCTCTGATGCGATGAGATGCCTCACCGTCTGCAGGAAAGAGATTGGCGCACAGTCTCCGATAAAGATAACAGTTCCCTGGGCATCCCGCAACAAGCGCGCTTCCAGAGGCACGGCGGTGTCTTCATGGTGGCCGTCTCGGCTGACAGTGGGCGAAATGGATGACCCGATGGGTACGGACTGAGCTTCAAACCGAGGAGTGGGACTCCGGGCATCTCGTGCTGCTGGAGTGCTAAGAGCCGTTTCGTTCGCCGCATTCCGGACGTGGGTTGCGGGCGTGTTGGAGGTAGAATGCGCTTGACGCGGTTTTGGCCCAGAGAATGTGCACGTCTCGCTGAGACTCTTGCGCTTGCAGTATGAGCATGGCAACTCTCCGTCGCATTTCACCTTGCGTTTTTTGCACAAGTCGCAGGCGGCCGTTACACGATCTTTTCGTTGCCGTTTCTCCGGCCGATTGTTGACTGTCATGTTAGTTATGGTTGCTGGAGAAAAGCAGCGGAAGAAGACTTGACGGAACGGAAGCTGTGCAAACGTCGAAGATAAGGATCCGATTATTGCTTGGCTTCTTCCGACGCTCCTACCCGACGTCTATCCGCCATCAACAAATCTTCACAAGGCACACCACCAGTAACTTGTATGCGCTGCGAGAAAGTCGTATTTGATATCTCTCCACCAGAACCGCTGCCGACTTGCACGGCGCGCGATGGATTCCACCTTGAGATTCTAAGTCACGTTTTGGTCTGGTAGTATAGCCAGGCACGAAAAATTGCTGTACCTCCTAGCAAGTACTGGATATTGCCCAGCATGGCATATATAGGCCTCAGTCACATCTGGTTACAACGTTCCGACAGACTTGTCTTGCCAGCCAGCGAGTCAAACAAAAAGCCAATAACGAGCAATGGATTGGCAAAAAGACAAAAGAATGAAGAACATCTGTTACAAACCCCCGGAATCGAACCGGGAACCTTCTGTGCTGCCATCAGAGCTAATGTTGCAACTGTTGTTAGACAGAAATCATAACCGCTAGACCAGGCTTGCTGATTTCAATCAGGTAATTGATGATGGTCCAAGCGCTGTTTAAACTCATAACCACTTGGCAACAGTGCCCCCGAGTAACTAATGATGGTAGAGGGACTGGACGGCAAACACCTTCACCGGAGACTGCTCACCAGTTCTGACGTACTTCAAGTTCAGACTGTGTGAAGATTGGAGCGCCCAAGCAGAAGTGATACGTAGGTTGGAGATGTCGAAAATGAGCGACCGCGGAAGTTGAGCACCGTTACTGACGGGAATTAGACTTTAGAATCAGACTTAAGATTGCGGAGATATGCAGGAGGCAAGGGCATGATTTGTCGATCTAACCGAAGGATGCAAGATTGCCGCATGACACAATTTCTCGCGGAGGAGGGTCCTTGTGATCAAGCGTGCCCACGAGACTCAAGGTTTGGTGTTTTTCACCTTGTTTCAATCTTGAGTTTTGTATCAGACTCCTCCATTTGAGCATTCCCGCCAGTTCAGTGTCACCAAAACCTGCGTGTCGACTCTCGCGCGTGTAGCGTTCAACATGCGCCTCTATTTCTTGTTCGTGCTGGCAACAAAAGCCTTGGCCCACGTTTCTCCGGAGCAACACGTTTTGGCTGATGGCGTAAAGAAATACTCCGTTCAGACTCCGCCTCTGGATACAGATTGGACATACGAGGTTGGCACAGACCCGTGGCCACAATATCCTAGGCCTAAACTTGTCCGATCGCAATGGCAGAGCTTGAACGGCATTTGGACATATTCAGACGCGTCAGGCCAGAGCGAACTCGGTAACCCGCCGTTCAACCAAACACTTTCGGAAGAAGTTCTGGTGCCGTTCTGCTTGGAAAGCGCTTTGTCAGGCATCCAGGCGGCGGCTCCCATTTATTCCTGGTACAGAACCACGTTCGATGTTCCGCAAGGTTGGACTGATGGCCGGATAATACTCAATTTCGGAGCTGTCGACTACGAGGCTACGGTATTCGTCAATCGTCGGAACGTGACCTTCCATCGCGGAGGATACTCTGCATTCTCAGTAGATGTCACCGATTATTTGGGCAGCAAGCATAATGAACTGTGCGCAGAATTTCAATTATTAGCAGACAAGGACTGACCTTTGTAGCATTGTATTCGCTTTCGATCCGACAGACGGCCATGACCACAAGATCCCTGTCGGCAAACAAACTCTCGAACCTTCGCATATATATTATCGGCCATGTAGTGGCATTTGGCAAAGCGTCTGGATCGAATCTGTGCCAAAGCACTATATGACCGACATCAACATCAGTGGAGACGTTGGTGGGCAAGTAAACCTGACCGTTCGTACGGCCAAGAACAAAGCTTCGCCTGTCCAGATTACCGTGAGCGAAAAGGTGAGTGCATTGTATAACACGCAGCACTCCTTGCATGTTGTTGACATAAGCCTCAGCATACGAACAGAATTTTGGCTGTCCACGGCGGCTTCAGCGAGTCCCCGATCACGTTCAATGTCCAGTCACCGAAGCCATGGTCTCCGGATGCCCCCAATCTGTATGATGTGATCGTCAAGATGGGTCGAGACACAGCCAAAAGCTATGTTGGATTCAGAACTGTGGCAAGATCGGAGGTCAACGGAGTGCAAAGAATCATCCTGGTATGTCCGCCAGCATTTCGAGCAGCATGCCGGAGCGCGATGCATGAGAGAGAAATTACGCCAAGCGTGCAGCAGCTAACCCTCAACAGAACGGCGACCCAATATTTACCTTCGGAACTCTCGACCAAGGTACGTCAAGGGTCAAGACTAGGATGATACACGCAGGGATCAAAATTGACCGTGTCTGCAGGATACTGGCCTGATGGCTTATACACGGCGCCTACCTACGAGGCGATGGCGTCTGACATCAAGACGCTCAAGCAACTTGGTCACAACATGCTCCGAAAGCACGTCAAAGTGGAGCCAGCGTTGTATTACGCAGCGGCGGACGAGCTTGGTATTCTCATCATGCAGGACATGCCGAATATGTCCAAGAAGCTTGGTTTGCCAAACGCGACTCAGCAGGCGGAGTTTGAGCGACAGCTGGAGGTCATGATCACGCAGCTGCGGAGTCATGAGTCGATCTTTGCGTGGGTGAGTTGTGTACTGTCATTTGTTGGGTTGTTTTGTAGTCTCCAGACAGTGGAGAATACACAAGCTCACAGCTGACATCACCGTGCTCTCAGGAAATTTACAATGAAGGCTGGGGCCAGATCACCTCCTACAACCCCGAGTTTGCGCTTACGGACATGGTGCGAAGCCTTGACCCTACCCGCCTCATCAACTCCGTAAGCGGCTGGTTCGACCATGGCGCAGGCGACTTCAGTGACAACCACCACTACGTCAGCCCACAATGCGGCACACCCTGGGCTGACGAAAAGCCCGGCCCATACGATCCCTCTCGCATTGGCTTCCAAGGCGAGTTCGCCGGCCTAGGGCATAATGTATCCAGCGAGCACCTCTGGAAAGTACCGCAGGCCATCGATCAAATTGGCGAGACCTATGAGTTGTATTATGACGTTGAGAAGTGGAATTCCCGCGCTCATGAGCTCCTGGCGGAGCTGCTAAACCAAACTCAACTCTACTCTTGCTCCGGGGCTGTTTGGACGGGATCGACTGATGTGGAAGGTGAGGTGAATGGAATGATTACCTATGATCGCAGGGTTGTGAGGCCAAATGTTGAGAAGTGGAGAGCGGATATACATGTAAGTGCTTCTCTCTCTGGTGTTGTGTTGATGAAGGCAAGGTTCAAGAGAGACTAACCCGCTGCAGGCTTTGTACGAGGCGATGGCAAACCGTTCTGGTCATACCAACCAGAGCTGAGCGTTCGGTATATACTAGATAATCCTTTCTCAAGACCAATTCCGCATGCGATAATCCAGAGCTTCCTGTAGATGCCACTCGAAAATTGCTGACTGCCCTTTGAGCCAAGTTCGAAATTCGCCCGGCTTCTCGACTACTGTACCTTGAATCATGCTCATGCTATCCGAGAGCATTTCTTGGACTTGTAGCTGCTCAAATCTTCAAGCGCAAGATATTGACCGCATTTCCACCCATCACGGCCTCAACGGTCTTCTGGTCCTCTTGGAACACGCCATTGACTGCCTCGCTGTTGGTCTTCACGCTAAGCCACTGCTTCTCCTCCTTCTCCAAAGGCGGAAAGAACGGATGATCGGTGCCGAACATCAATCTATCCGCACCGCTGGCTTCCACCGCCGCTCTCAATCCAACTTTGCCGTATACCACAGCGTCAAGGTAGATGTTCGTCTTGAGCACATCCCACACGCTCCGCCTTGACTTGAACTCGGGCTGAGCGTGCAGATGCGAATCGTGTGCGATGCAGCTTTCTATGCGTCCAGCCAAAAATGGCAGTGTGCCTCCAGAATGCGCCAGCAGCACTGATAGCTTTGGGTAGCGATCGAAGACGCCGGACAGCAGCATGCGCGTGACAGCGATTGTGGTCTCGAGCGGAAAGCCCAATGCTAGAGGGAGGACATGGCCGTAGTCACTCGCGCGTGGGCCGTAGACGGAAGAAGGGAGGCCGTAGTGAGGGTGTAAGAAGATTGGCTGGCCTTGGGTTTCTAATGAGGCATATATGGGATCTAGGGATGGGTCATCCAGACCAGCACCCAGCCCGGAAGTGCCGATGATCACACCGCGCATGTATTCAAGGCTGCTCAGGCGGTCAATCTCTTTTGTTACTTCTTCTACGGGCGCAGAGAGTGGAAGAGTGCCAAAAGCAAACAGCCGGGCTGGATACTTGGCGCACATGGCGTTTACGTCGTCGTTGATTTCCGCCGCTGTCCGAGCAGCGCTCTCGGAAGGCAGCCAGTCTAACCATGGGTTGGCTAAACTGAGAACCGAGACATCTATGCCGTGGGTATCCATGAAGGCTATCTTTTGCTCAATGTCGTAATACTCCGGTCCAATGGGTCGGCCTCTGGATGTGGAAGCGGTGTCTTCGGCCGGGAGAATGACCAAGCGCTCTTCCTTGGGGTTGGCAGAGTCCTGAAAAGATCGCACATAAGGTACGGAGTTTCTTGAGCGAAGCAGGGCCATATAGGCAGGAGGATAGACGTGGGTGTGGACGTCGACGACCGGCATGGCGGAGAGGATGAGCGGGAAGAATTTGTTGGATAAAGCGGTCAACGAACTGCAATTAGCAACGTGATTAAGTTTATCACCGCGAATGTCAAGTAGTTGACGGTCTTTGTGAGTCTTCCTCTGCGAAGATGAAATGTTGTTCACTTGCCTGCCTACCGAAGATCGCCCCCACGCAACAACGCATCAACCCCGCCATGCACGATAAGCCAGCACAAACATGATACCGCATCGGGCAGGCAGCTTAATTAAGTGCTGCTGCTATCAGTGCATGTGGCTGATAGCAGACAACTTGGCTTCTTCTAATGCCTGCGAAACCACTCATTAGACACGCACCTTGGTATTGCACTTGTTATCAGTATATGCAGCTAACAGCAAACAACGTGGCTTCTCCTCATTCCAGTGAAACCTGTCATCAGTAGCTCGCTCAACCTTCAAATACACCTCCGTAGCCAAACATCAACTGCTCTGCCAACAAATAACTCTTCCTCCGCCATCATGTCTACGACACCCCAGATCACTTCCGCGGTATCCCATGACTCGCTCGAGATCCCTCTGATCGACTTCTCCGTATTTCTCTCCCCCGACACCAGCGCCGAAGCCAAACTCGTCACAGCTCAAGCAATCCTCTCTGGCTTCAAGACCGCAGGGTTCATCTATCTCCGCAATCACGGCATTCCCAAGCCGATCGTGAAACAGGCTTTCGCCGAGTCTGCGAGTTTCTTCGCTCGGCCGCAGACTCAGAAAGATGCGCTTGCTTGGACAACCCCCGAAGCGAACAGAGGCTACGTCGCTCAGGGTCGTGAGAAGGTCACAGACGAGACGGATGCACACGAAATAGAGCTTCTGCGCGCTGCCGAAGGTGAGGACTTGAAGGAGAGTTTGGAGATCGGCCGCGAAGGAGAAGAAGGCCATCCGAATCATTGGCCAAAAGTGGATGGAGAGCAGTTCAAGACTCGGATGCTGGATTTCTTTGACAGATGCAAGGACCTGCATGTGCAGGTGATGCGTGCCATTGCAGTCGGCTTGGGAATTGATGAATGTTGGTTTGACGAGTATTGTGATGTTGGCGACAACACTCTCAGACTTCTCCATTATCCGCCTGTCAAAGCAAGCGTGTTCAAGGAGAACGAGAGGAAGGTGCGAGCTGGAGCTCACACTGATTACGGGTAAGCCATTCCCAATTGGCCTGTTTCTTGAAGAACCATGCAACTAATTGTTTCTGTAGTAAGATCAACGAGCCCGACTTGAACTTTGCCGCGATAAATTAACAATTACATGATAGGCTCCATCACCCTTCTCTTCCAGGACATGGCCGGTGGCCTCCAAATTCTCTCACCCAACGGCAACTTCGTGAACGCCACACCGATTGAGGATACCATTGTCGTAAATGCAGCCGACCTGCTAACCCGCTGGTCCAACGACACCATCAAGAGCACGAAGCATCGTGTTGTCGAGCCGCCAAAACCAGCCGAAAGCGACATCCACCCTTCGAGATACAGCATCGCTTACTTTTGCAATCCAAACTTTGACAAGTTCATCGATGCCATACCAGGGACGTATGATGAGGCCAAGGGAAAGAAGTATGCGGGAGTTAACAGGTGAGTGCTGTCTTGCTTCTATCGAGGGGAATTTACTGATTATTGGCAGTGGCGAGTACCTTGTCCAGCGTCTGACTGCAACATATTGATCTCGTGATGATGATCTGGGGACTGGGCGCTTTCGTAGCTAGGATACTTCGGCACTCGATACGAAACGCAAGCCATTTCAACATGACAACCTGTGACAGGTTAATCTGCAGGCTAACAAGCTTTGTGCTTGAGGCTTCAAGGTTTGCGATTTGTTCTTTAGTTCTGGACTCTGCCACATGCATGTAATGATGATGTTACTCTCAAAGACTCCAAGGGTCTTCGCAAGTCCTCCTGTAGGAATGATTGTCCCATCATGGAAGCCTCACATGATCAATGGCTAGCTGAAGATGCAGCTATGGGTTTGAGGACTACTAGAAGCTTTCTACAGCTTGACGCGGCCTGTTAGAAAGCTGGTTGATGCCTGGAGTGGTATGATTTTCAGCCTGTAAAGCTCCAGAGCTTGCCTTTTCGTGGACACAACTTCCCTGTGGCTGGCTGAACGTTTATGATCAGCGTGGCGCACGATTGGCGGCATCGCATGATGTGCCGTCCCACTTCGCATGCGGCTTGTAGCCGAACTTGCATGTAGACCCGCATGAAGGGTCTAGAGTTTGAAGACGTCGCTGTCACTTTCGCTGTGTGAGATGGCAAACTCTGTTTGTTACATGGCGCCGAAGTCATCACGCGACGACCAACTACCTGCGGCATGAGATGACAGGCAAGACCTCAGTTCACCTGGCCTGACACATCACCGGTGACGACCTTGTATTCTTCATTATTCTCTACGATGCATTGAAGTGATGGAAATCTCCTTAGCGACTTACGCCGAGAAACGTTCACACCAGTTGAACCTCCGTGGGCGATAAAGCAATGGACCGCTGCGACGTCCCGATTCCGCATGCACCACGGAGAATGGCATGTTACGTAATCAGGACGACGACAGGCCACTGCATTCTCGCGATCTCTTCAACCTGGTATATATATGTTTTCTGTACCGTAGGCGCGAAGCCATTTCCAGGTACACCAAACATGTCACTAGGCGCTGATATGTCAGTAGATCAATTCCTTGTGGCGACCATCGTCGGGGCCACATGCCATAGTCGGGCCAAAACGACACAACTGTCAGACAAGTGTGGTTTGGATGTAGTGGTTTGCGCAATAGGGAGCCGGCGTCTGCTCGATGGCTCGAACCGTGACATATTCAGCTGAATTGTAGATCGACATAGAGGCAAAGAGGTCACCGGAACACATCAAGTCTCTCACACTTCACCCTTTGCTCGACCACGCCACATTTATTCAGCTTTGAGAAGTACAACTCGCGATGCTACGCATGTGCAAGCACGTCAGATCACTATCACATACCTAGACCCTCGCCACCAGCGGAGACAAGGCACATTGAAGCTGAGTCCACATGAGACAAGCTATGTGAGCAACAGTGCGATATTTTGACAGCATATATACAGTCCTAACGGCCCCCAAGGCTCACTGTTTCCTTCCAACCATTCTTGCACCAATTCACAGAACAACAGAACAAACTATCCAACGTTATTCACCATCATGCCGGACCAGAACGACGCTTTCTTTGCCAGCTATGCCAAAGGCATAGCAGACATGCTTGGATTCCAACTCAACAGAGGTGCGAAACAAAGACTTCATGTTGCACCTCTGTCGCTATCGGTCTTCGTCAGCATCACGTATGTCTCCTCGCTCCATGCTTGAGCTCCTTGCACAATGTAAACAAGGGGTTGCACTGACAACCATGCAGCGTGTCGAGTGAAGGGTATCAGAACTATCAGGTATACCAGCTTGGGAACAGGTATTTTACGTGTGTCAAACTTTGAAGATAGATGCTAACACCAAAAAGCGTCCCACATGACGACCACCCTTTGCTCACCTTCGATGGGGGCTACCTCGACAGCTATGACCTATACCTAGACATGGTTGACTTGAAGGCACTCACCCCTTCTGGTTCTTTCGCCGCGGCCGATGCCGCTCAGGCAGACTACAAGACTGCTCGCGGCAAGTGGACCGCTGCCCTCACGGAAGCGCAGACCGCTTTCCCTGTTGAGTGTATCGCTGCTCGCGACCCGTCCAGCTAGCACGTCTTGATTGCTGACCGTTCCATAGGCAAGACCAACGGTGCTGGAGGATATCTGGATCCTATCACAGGTGAAACCATCACGTTCCAACAATACGTCGCAAATTACCGCCCGGAATTGGCCACCCTCAAGATCGAATACACCAACGCAAACACCCAGTGGCAAAATGTCCTGACCGCTCTAGCTTCCAGTTCGCGAGTCACAGACTACAACAAATGCGTCGCAGAGCTCGCATTGGCGAACGAGACTGACAAGTTCAACGTTGGTGAGTTTTCTCGATGCCTAAGTTGGCTCAGAGACAAGCAAGATTGGTGTACATAGCTAAATCGTTCACATTGCAGGCTTCAACATGGCGGCAGAGGTTTCGGACCCTCAGGCGCTTTCCTTGATGTCCAAAATCACGACTCCCGCTCCTCCGCCAGCGGCACCATTTTTCCGTCCCGACGTGAAAATCGGCGGCAGTCTCCAAGAGGACATCAAAGGATGGATTGACACTTTCCCGAAAGACTACGAGAGAGATCCTACGTTCTTCAATCAGCACGCATCTTTGAGAATCACTGTCACCAATAGCGATCTCAAGAGTACCACGTGGGAGGATCATGGTTTCAGCACGTCGACTTCCACGACTGGCAGCAGCGGCTGGTTCTTTTGGAGTTCTGGTATGGCCTGGTGATCTCCCGTGCAGATACAAACCCTGCTAATCGGCAAATAGTGGACACCACAACCAATACCACGATCACCGAGAATGTCGATGTCCGAACTGATAGTATTCAGCAAGGCATCGACATCAAAATCTGGGGAGGCGGCGTCTACCCTGTCATTTATGGAACGTGAGTTGATCGAACATCACCTGTTACAGCCAAAGCACTGACTTCATGATACTCAGATGGCGACACGACGTGACCACACTCTTTCCTCAACTGCAGACGGCGCCTGCTGTTGACAATGTGGCGCTTGCCAAAAATGTGCAAAGCCGCTTTGTGGACGTCCTCGTCGGATACGGCGTGCAAATCTCTTTCCAGGTCGATGAGGAAACATTCAACAAAGTGGTGCGCGCTAAGAACAGCGCCGAGAGCCATAACGGCAGTCTTTCGATCTTCGGGTCCATCTACCGTGGTAGCAGTAAGTCCATCTGGACTTTTCCGTTTCTCCCTTGCTGTGGTGCTGATTTCCGATTGCACAGACTCGAGCTCCACAACCAATTCCAGCAGCTTCTCGGACTTGGATCTGAACGTCCAGAACCATACTGTCACGATTAGGGCCAAAGACAATAAGTGCCCAATCGTCCTTGGTGCGGTTGTCGAAGAGAAGTGAGGAATACTCGAAATGTGGTGTATCGGATGTCGACCAGTATTGCTGTTGCTTTATTGCTTCAAGAACGAATCATGACAGTTGGTTTGGCGACATAGTGATTAAGAGAATGGGGTGACAGCTAAGGCTGAATGACTGCACACTCGTTTCATTTTCCTTAGTATCAGCTTAGAGAAGATGTCAGCACCAACAACAGCAATCCCTCAGCTCTAAATCTCTTTCGGTTTAATTGATGACGTGACTCTGCTTGCCACCCGCTGGAACCCAAAGAAAATAAGCCACTGAGCTAGCTATATGCGCACAAACGC
Source organism: Cladosporium sp. MBC 237 (assembly GCA_030772445.1). NCBI lineage: Eukaryota > Fungi > Ascomycota > Dothideomycetes > Cladosporiales > Cladosporiaceae > Cladosporium > Cladosporium sp. MBC 237. The sequence goes on along the minus strand of JAPHCH010000014.1, from coordinate 124,788 downwards.
GATCACAGACCTTCATTCTTCCATTTCCATGAACCTGTCAATGAATCTCAGTCCCTCTCTCGAATATCCCTCCACGCCATATCTGTCACCAAAGTCTCCCACAAAGTTATCGGCGGTAGTCGCAGGCTTGCTGATACAAATCCCACACAAGGCCTTCTTCACCCCTTCCTTGAAGCCAGTTCTCGGGAACCTTTCGCAAATAGAAATCCACTCATGCTGCGAAAGCTCCATACCGAACTGATTCACCAGCGTCGGACCGCCGAAGTCAGCAAAAACACCAAGCTGCGTAGCTTTGACCTCCGCTTCCTTGTGCCACGCAATATCCGGCTGGGTGTGAAGTGCGATCGCATCCCACAGAAGCTGAGTGCGACGTTCGTCCCACGCATCTTTGCCGCCGTGTTGGAGAACGAAGTCCCGTGCAGCATTCGCGCCGTCAACTTCGAATCGTTTGTCTGGGCTGACAAAATTCTTTGTGTGGTCCCAACCTAGATCGTGCAGTATTGCGGCGATAGCATGGAGTTCGCGGTCGCGACTCTGTAAAGTTGGGATTCTGTCGCTAATTGCAAAGCCCAAAAATGCACACCTTAACACATGGTTGTATGCGGCGTCGTCCAGGTGATCACGGGCCAGGGACTGGGCAGCCAGAACAACGGGAGTGTCGGGTAGTTCAATCTGTGCAATCATGTCGACCATTTTGAATGATTTGGTTTGAAATAGTTGTGGGACGAATACAGGCGACTTGAGGGCGCTCGGCGACGTTTTAAGCAAGTTGTCATCGGCTACCGCCTTGTTACACTGTGATTACCTTTGATGAATAATTACATGTAGCACAAGTCATCTAGGCAGCAAAGATCCATTGACTGTATTTGGCATTCGGCTGACTGTTCTCATGCTTAGGCGGCAGGTTTCCGCCTTCCTGCTTAAAATTCGCGATCCTTTGGTACGAGGCCCCCAATAGCGTCTGGTGTGAATGCGACTTTCGCAACGTATGGACAGATTGATTTGTATAATGCTGGCCATATGCCGTTTCAGGATAGCTCTGCTCTGTAATGGTCGTGGAGCTCATGTTCGTTTCATTACGTCGCTGATGACCTGCTCAATCCAGCGGATATGGACCCGGAGATCATTGCCGAGCTCGGGGTGAAAGGAGGTGCCCAAGATATTCCCTTGTTGAACAGCAACTATGATACCATCGACACAATCCATGTCAATCATTTGAATCTCCGGTTGGACGGCGCCAAAGTGTACGGGCAGTCGGGCTAACATCTCCACAGGCTCTCTTTTCGAGTATTTCCCGACCCGAACAGCCTTCACGACTGGTGCGTCCAGAAAGAGCGCTTCATAACTTGCACCATGCCCGAGGAATGTAAAGGGCATCGCAGCTCTAAAAGTCCGGGAGTCTCTTCCAAAGAAGTTTCGGCAGATTTCAACATCCAATCCTCTGATGAGCTCTGGTCCAGCCTCGGTGGTGTTTCCAATGGCTTCCGCGAGTAGTATGAGTCCGGCACAAGTGCCCCAAGTCGGTTTGCGCTGGTGTTTGACAAAATGTCTGAGCGAATCCAGCATGCCAACGGACTTCGCAAGGAAAGAGATGCTGGTGCTTTGGCCGCCGGGTATGATCAGACCGTCGCAAGTCGCAAGCTCCTGAGAGTTCCTTACTTCCAACAAATCGAAAGCGAACTCGCAGTTGCGATGAACTCGATCCGAATGTTTGTTTGCATGTATTGCTTGGATCGCCGCTGCAAGTGCTTCTAGGTGTTCTCTGAAGCCACCTTGCAAGGCTAGCACGCCAATCGTGATCGTTTTCATTGCTGGCGTTGACAGCCAAGCCTGGCAGACCTTTTCTCTGATGATTGGTGTCGCATGCGGAAAGCATCACTCGCTGTTAGATTATTACTTGGTCTCCAAACGCACTGAACCGCGCCCTTGCCGACAGCCGACGGGACACGTCCCGACATTTCTCGTAGGAGCATACAAAGCTTCCTCTTGCTGACAACCTCACCTTTGCATATAATATATACTATGCTGCCCATCGTCGGGATTTTTGAGCTTCATGCGACTTCGTGATGAATTTTGATCTGGATTGCCGCTGTCGCGGCGATCTGATCGAAAGTCACACAGGCCGCAAAGACACGGAAAATTGTTCCGAGCAACAACTTGCGATTTCGGAGCATGATCTTTGCCGGACGCAGCCTTCACCCGACCAAAGGCACAAAGTTCCTTCGACTCGCCCGGCTACGGAAAAATTGTGAAAGTCATACCTGTTGGCTGACCTCATTTGTGATTTCAGTCAGATGACGGTGCATTGGAAATGCTTGGATGCCTCTCAGAGCATTCTAATGAGATGTCTCTTGATTGGTGCATTCACAAGCTGAGGCGTTCTCGAGCGAAGAAAGTGAAGAGCGGGGAGAAATCCGAGTTGCTCAGCCTCAATTAATATCCGAGGATGTCACTAAGATAGTCAAGAAGATCAGCGACTACCCCAAAGACAAGTGTGGGGGAATAGATATGAAACGATGCTCTACGCTCTGGGGTGCAATGTTGGCAACACTTGGCTGCGTATACCGCTCAGCCACGCCAGCATACCATTCGTGGGATCCAACCATCGAGTCTCTCCGGACAAATCTTGCCTCCAAGAATCACTCCTGTTATGGAAAGAACGACATGATCCTTCCGATTGTTACCATCAATGGGCAAGCTGTAGGCTTAGCTATCTCGTTCGGACTGCGAGCTGTCCCCTGAAAAAGTATAAGTAGAAGTTGCTGCATTTCGTTATAACTTCTTGTCTTTTTTTGCAGCAGCTCAACCACTTCTATAGCTTATTGAGTTTCCTACAGATACCTGAACATGAAGTTCACCACGACTGCCATCGCCGCCATCTCGCCGGCATTGCTTCAAGCAGCTGCTATCAACAAGCGACAGAACGAGGTCGAAGGCGAGCCAGATGCCACTCAAACCGATCTGTCCGCCAGACCTCCCCACAGATTTCCCTTCCCCGTCACTACATTCCCTGTTGCCCAAGGAGATGTCGTCACCGACGATGCCATCTATGTTGCAGCCGGGACCACCTTCGATTGCGAGATGAAGAGGTACTCGCGACCAGCGGGATTCTGCAATGAACAGGCTGAGGGCACGGATGCCGACGCTGTCTTCAACCTTCTTCCCGGCTCAACACTTCGCAACTGTATCATCGGAAAAGACCAATCTGAGGGCGTGCATGCTCTGGGTGATGCCTGGGTCGAGAACGGTAAGCTGCTCATGCCATGTCATGTACAGGCCCAACACTGACATGTATCCAGTTTGGTGGGAAGACGTATGCGAGGACGCCCTGACCTCCAAGGGATTGAACACCCAGTGAGTGAACTTGCTACGCTGATCAAGCTCCCCATTGCTAAGTCTGTCGCAGACTCCGTGTCATTGGCGGCGGCGCAATGAATGCTACCGACAAGATCTTCCAGGACAACTCCCTCGGTGGCAAATACAACATCACTGGCTTTTACGCGCACACCTTTGGCACTTTCTACCAGTCATGTGGCAACTGCTTGAACCAAGCCAAGCGCAATGCCACTATTGAGAAGTCGATTGCTCTCTTTGGAACCAGGCTCGGCATCATTTCTCCCAACTGTACGTTCCAGCGTCTCATGCCCCGACTCGGAAGTAGTGTGCTAACCAGAACCATTCCAGACGGTGACGAGATCCGCATCAAGGACACCTTCTACGAGAACATTACCGAGTTGGTTACCAAGGAGATCGGCAACAATGTCCAGACCGTAAGTCACCTAGAGATCAGCCTCAATAAAGAACCATAAGCTCATACTGACTGCCGGCAAGTCTCCCATCCACATGGGATCTGGACCTGACAACGCATATGCGCTCTACAACCTGACCCGCGACAACATCCTGGAATGGGAGGGAGAAACCCCGGAATGGCAATATGTGCCCGAGGAGCCGTACGAGTGGCTCGATGATGCCTGGCCTAATGGGTACAACTAAGCTTGGCCAGTTTTGTAACGCCGTGCAATGAGGGAGTGTCCCGTAATGACCAATACAAGAAACCTTTGATTCGCTTGCTTCACATAAAGAAACACAGGGTACAAGATCTGGGCAGACTGACATCCCATGGACCCATATGAAGCCATTGGCGGCGAGCGACTACGACAGCTAGGCGGCCATCACTCAAATTTGACATTCAGCCTCCTGTATATTCGCCAACCATCCTCTCCATCTCAAGCCAATCGTCGATGTCAACTCCAGAAAGCGGGACGGTGGAGTCGTTAAAGCCTGAATAAATGCATTCCGCCTCGTTTGTGAAGTTGAAGTCAAGATCCAGTGCCGAGGCATCGGCTTGATCTAGATTGAGTGCTGTACCTTGGTTGACTGATTCGTTCCACAAGGGTATTGGAGGTGAGCCTGGAGCTGCCCGAAGGGAAGTGCCAGATTCGGGTGCGTGGAATTCCGTTTCCTCAGCGGTGGATGCGTAATGCACTTCTGGATTTGGACGTAAGCCATTGGTTCTTCGTGTGTAGTCAATGCCACGCCCGCCCACAAGTTCATCTTCGTCGATACGCCATATGCTAGCGCAGAAACGGGCTATGTCCTTCAGACGTTCTTTAGCAGAGTTATTGCCTGCATCTGTGAGAAAGCGCAAAACGTCGCATGCCGACTTGATCTCCGAGGGAAGGCTGTTGTCCCTTGAACCTTCTATGATACTTGTCATTACTAGAATGAAAGCTGCTGAGAAAGCTGCGTCAAGATCAAAGAATCCGAACCGAGCTGCGCAATGCCGAAAACAGATTGTCAGACTCTGTATTTCATGATTGCTCAAAAGTTCAAAGCCGGACTGACCTAGCAAGTTCTGCTTGCGCAAAGCAGAAAGGAGACTAATGCTTTTCGATGCAGCGTCTCGACACATCCCTAACAGACGTTCGAATGTCTCGCCCTCGGTTTCGCTGGTATTCCTCGCCCGCAGATTAACCTTTGTGCGGACCTTGTGCAATATGATCGGTCGCAAGCACAACAAGATAGCCTTGGATGAAGATGTTAGTATGTTAATTGGGGGGATCTCTCCTGGCTCTGGAGGGGGCAGGTCTACCTGGTAAAGCATGAGATATAGAGATGCTCCAGTTCTGGTGACTCTGAGTGCTGGCATCTCGAAGTCGATCTTGTGCTCGTCGGGTATCATCGTTGGGACATCACGTAGATCTTTCATTATGCTTTCAATCGTTTTAATGTACTCTGCGCGAGTCACGCATGTATCTCTGTAAAGCGCTGTGGCGAATATCATTAGAATCGCAACTTGTAAAGTTTTGGGCATTGTGGTCTGAACTCACAGCACATGATCTCACCCGTGGTATAGGCAAGCTTGATGTTAATGCACATAGGTGTTGGAGATTCAAATCCAGGCGAGTGCCAGGGTAGATTGGCTCTGACTTGTTTATTGTTCACCCCAACAGAAAGTCCAAGGGAGGATGCGAGTCGACTGGTGGGCTTCAGTGAGAGCCTTTTGTGCAATCTGGGCCATGACTCACCGATCCAACATATAAAGTGTCCAAAATAGTCTCACACGGTGCGCTGCCTCGGATGGTAGACACTGGAACTCTGATTGGGGCTGTGCGTATCCTAGCACTATGGCAAGTCGCAAGCCCGATCCAACCTTGACTGGTGTTAGATAGCTGAAGGGTGATATTTGTGTTGTGCTACTCACATAAAGATAGGCGTCTCGTTTCTTGCCGATCCATTGCAGGTAAGTGGCGGCTAATGCAAGGACTTCTACCGTAACTGATCCAGCGACACCAAGCTCGTGTAACGAGGGCAGTTGATGCATGGCCCTTGCGAAATAGGCCAGTCCAGGTGGGCTTGACTCTCCGGGGTCATCATCCAGAAGTTTTCCCATGGCTAATACCAGCAGATACTGTCTATACCAAAGAGTTTGCATAAGCTGCATTCGCGAGGAAGGTGATCGAGAAAAGACTGTCAATGAGTCCGTAAATGCTCGATCGTCCAGAAAGTGCTGAGTGACTCCCATGTAGGTCATGAACAGGCGATATAATCGCAGACCCTCTTGCACCGGAGGCGGTTCTGGTTGAGGTACGCCTTGTAGCAAGCCCTCACTGGTGATCCATTCAGGCCCAGAATTGCTTCGAGAGGCACCGGGATCTTGAGTGCTTCGACGGTTAGCACGCCGCATTCCAGGCCTACTCTCACTGTGGTCTGCCACTAGGGACCGAAGATGATATTCAAGAGCAGGCCCAGACGCCAGATCAACTGCGAAGATTCCATTAGCTGACGACCATGTTCGTCAGGGCTGAAGCATTTGACTTGCCGTCATTCGGGGGTGTTTCTTGATTCTCGCATCTGAAGACGCTGCTTGGGGTGTTTTGAGGCAGAGCCACAGGAGAAAGTTGTTGTCCTTGGGTGCTCAAGTCATTATAGTCATCCGCGCCGGATAAGACCGATTCAGAAGGATGGTCACTCTTATTTCGACCATCCTGTGCAACTGGAGGTAAGCCATGCCCAGTGTCGCGATCGGATGACGCTTGGCTAGATCTTCGTTCGTATGTCCTCAATCGTGAGCGTAGACGATCCACATAGCTTGACGGTCATCGTTAGTACATTATATCATGCCGCAGTAGACGCAGATCCCCGTCACACGTACGTTTGCGAGTATTTATCGCGGCCAGTTTCGCCTGCCGAGCAATTCCTGTTCTGCTTGGCACAACTCTCACATGGCCTGCCGCCGGAACATTTTATTTTTCGCTTGCGACAAGTCTCGCAGCTGAGATTTCATGATGCGTTAAGAACTGATCCGCCGTCTGAGTCTTCCGTGGATGCAATCACTCACGCATTTCGAACGCGGAGGCGAGCCATGCCCCTAGAGTCTTGGATTGTCTCCAGAGCTGCGGAGAGCAAATGCTTAGTCTGTCACGTAGGCCGCCTTGTATAAGTGACTCGCGAGAAGTATAGGACTATAGTGGAAATATGCAGAGGATTGCCGAGTGTACGGATAGTGTCCCGAAAAGCTGATCACTTCAGGCCATGACATCATTGAGCCCTAAGTCCAACTAGTATATAAATTTGTGTACATGTAGCTGGAGAGGAGAGTATCAAGAGACCTGCGCAAAGATATTATCAGAGGAAGGAAGGAAGACCAAAATTGTGAGAGGAGATTGAGCACGAACAATATTGATAATGGTCACCTTTCACTGAGCTGCTGCTTAAAGTGAGAATCGACAAGTCTTCTGTACGAGTCTTTCCTCTTGTTAGCACGTATTGCTATTAGATACCTCCAATGTAAGTTCGATGGACCATTAAAACAAACCCGCGTGACTCGTAAGCCACTTTCTCTTCGAAGCAGTTGCGACTCAATCGAATCCTTTTCACCTGCCAGCTAAATTCCCTTTGCTCGCACAGCTGACACAAATGACCGATGCAAGCCGTGACCCAATCATGCTAGGAACCCAGCGATTTTGCATCTGTGCGCTGGATCCGTTGGATGAAATATACCGTGAAACCCCGGGATTTAGTACCTGAACGCAGTGGAGAAGCTTTCCTACAGGATGAGTCCAATAAGACTTGGGACAGCTCTTCCTCCTCCTTGTCCAATGCCTTCTCGTGCCGCAGGCAGAATCTCAGACTTCACTTACAAACGGAGGCACATGCACGTCAGCGGCCCGCTCCCGCATGGAAGGTACTAGCAACTTGGTTGTTTGCCTTCTTGAAGTGCCATACCTTGCTTACTATCTCAACACAACACTTCTTGTCACACTCAATCACCTTCTCTGATCCCAAACCAACTCCAAGTTACTCTCTACTCCCAACTCAACGATCACAGAGCTCATGCGCAAGACACGCAGCCCCGGAAAATCTCACGCGGCACGCTCACCACTCGCCGCCGCGTGGGCGAGCTCTCTATCGCGCTTTGCTTTTCATTTCGCCTTTTTCCACAAACCACGACTCGCCCCTGGCGGTCTTACAATCATCAGTTATTTTCGGGTGATTCCACTCATCCCTCAACCACCCTGCAGCACTGTGAGTTACCAATTCAGCTTCTCTGCGGTGCAACTACTGATGTGTTTGCCCTCTAGAATTACCCCAAACATATCCATACGACTTTCACACATCGGCTGCTTTCTTTCACCAGAACTACTTAGCTCTCTTGCAACTACCGCGCCCCTTCCATAGGACTTCATCCTGTACAATGTCTGAGAATAAACTTGCGCTCGGTTCCGAACAAGTCGATCATCAACCCGACCCACAAAAGATTACTCAACCTCCGAACGCCTCATCTCTTACGATGCCCGAAGCCAACACCACAAACCAAATTATCGCATTTGCCCACCAGTCAAAGGGCTCGTAATTACCCACCGCCATGGTAAGGAGCTACACTCACCAGAGCGCGCGTGTCCTTCAGCTTCCGGGTGGGATACGCAACAGAATCTATGGCATTTTATTTGGTGGCCAGTCGGGCTGGGCGGATCCTCAAGACGGCACTGCATGGTTTTACGAACGACTCCAGGTGCTTGCTACTTGCCGCCAAATCTACTTGGAAGCGGCTCCGCGGTTCTACCGTCAGATAGACGCTTCTCTGGAGCTGAGAAGCTTGTCGTTCCAAATCAGGTGTTTCTCGGATCTTCTGAAGAAAGCCGGGAGTTTCGCCATGGCGGTGGATCTGCACACCCAGAGAAGGTGCACGGAGGTCAAATTCGAGTTCTCGGATTATGAGGGAGAGTTTCTCTGGCCGAAGATGCTGGACATCCTCGTTACTCAATTGTCTTCACAAGCGCAATGTTCAAAGGGAAGTGATGTTCCTGGTAAATTCGACGAACACCTCACGTCCCTGAGGGAAAGCTATGCTGGACGTGGGCGTTCTACACGCAAGGATGCAGACCCAGTATCAAGCGCCCTATATATCGAACAGGGGTTCTCTGGAGCTCGCTCTCTGGGAAAGTGGGGAATCACCTACTTCGATGATTGGAGCTTAATATTGATTACCATCAGTGGACCTATCACGGAGATAGACTGGGATCCGATAGTAGAGGAGGTCGAGGATGTAGAGGAAGATGGGTCCAACGACGCGGTCGAAAAAACACTGGAACATCATCGAAGGGAGCTCCAACTTACGGGCTATAGTATTTGGGGACGCTACGGATAATAGACCTGAAATTGGGTTTTCGTTTTGTTCCTTTTTTTGCAGGCGTTCAATGCACTAGGTAGAATCTCACCAACCCGCTCGCATAGTGGGAAGGACTGTTTGCGCGACAATAAACAGGACACAAATGACATGGGGGTCACCAAAAACCTTTCTTTTCCTTCTCAATCCCTTAAAGAACCGTTCTGGTTTGACCAGGCGGTGTTCTACTCGAGCGTTACCGAAGATGAAATGGTGGCTCAAGATTCTGATTGATGATCTAAATACTGTGCCTCAGCATAATTATGATCAATACTACCGATGTTCCGTGCTGCTATGGAGTGACTGTTTGCTTCTAAAGGTCAGGTTTTGATTCAACCAGCACGGACTAAGGCGAAAGGATCATTATAGATTGTGAGGTGTTGTTACTGAACGGCGAGGATTGAGTCATCCGCATCCCATGAGCAATTCAATGCAACTCGATTCACTTCACTTCCGATTCAACTGACTTCAGCTCGGTAAGTCCCGCACTGACTTGACATCCACTGCCTTGAGCTCCGCATTCGTTGACCATTTACAAACACCCTTCCACCCAAATTTCTTTTCTCGGACAGTAAATATTTGACGGTTGAGATTGCGGTGGGAAATTAACAGTCTTGTAACTCCTCAACCTCGTCATCTCAGAGTCTCACACCCGAATCCTCCAAAAGCCGAAAAATACCAACAGTCTACAACTTGCCTGGCGCGTCAGAGTTGGACACGGATGTCACTGACGGCCTATGTGCCGGAACATCGACCATTTCACTCTCGAATGCTCGACCTTTCACTGGATCCTCGAATTCCACCACCATGTCATCAGCAAACGACGGTTCTGCTTCCGGAGACCAGGAAGCGCTCTCCACTCTGCAGCCTCGAAAAATATAAGCGAATCGCCCGCTACTGGGAAGCTCACATTCACTGCCCAAGAAAGTCCTCTTCTTCGTATCCCAGGTGAGCTCCGTAACAAGATCTATGAACATGTTTTCGACTCTGCTATCCAGGACGCCAAAGCAAACTGGATTTATAAGCGATGCGGCATTTTGTTGACCACAAACCTAAAGCCACGTCTTGGCCTGCTTTCTACCTGTCACCAGATTCGCCACGAAGCGAGCCTGATGCTGTTCAAAAACTACCTCGCAGACATGGAGAATGGGAACTTGTACGTTCACAGCGGCTGGCTTTCTCACGCAATCGACGAGGGGGAGTCTTTAGCTAAAGCAAAGGCGCGATACATCCCTGACGTTCATCATCCAGTCAAGCTCCATTTCGACCGTAGGTTCCGATGCGGGGAGCTTTCAGGAGTAGAAGCAGTATTAGATGAGCTGTCCAACCAGATGGGCTATGCAAGGAAAACAAATGTGGTGGATGCTTTTTTGGATCACATCGAGCTTATGGCATTTGACATAGCTGAGGATGTCCAAATGATGTCGAACGACCTGGGCGAAGATCATATCATGGATGTTGCCAACCTGAGGGCTTACGGATTCCGTTACAAAGAGAAGATCGGCGATTGCGAAGTGGTCTTCAACTATGATTCTGGAAACCCAGTTCTGGAGGTCGGTCACGACATGACCGGTATTTCTTGGTCGGCTTTGTTCGAAAAGGCTGCTGAAGGTCATAAGTCGGGTGTCCGTCGCGACTTCATCGGGAGACTGGGCACTGTTTGCGAGGGTCTTGGCGTACTTGCCTTTGGAGACAGTTAGATATTGAGTGACGCGTCCGCATTTTTAGAGGCATTGGCGGAATCTCCGATAGGATGAGAGATTGTCAGAATGATGGCGGGTGGTACGTTTTTCTTTTGCAGTACATAGAATCTCACCAACTCACGCTCTGATGGGAAGGACTGTTTACGCGACATTATACAGGATGCAAATGACAAGGGGGTCACCAAAAATACTTGAATCAAATTACAGAATGAGCCACCTTGGTGTGCATTTTCCGACTCAATCTTATCATTTACAAAAAGCATGTCGTCCAAGGAAGCGCGCTGATTGGCCAATCAATCTGGCATGTGAAACCGTCCGCATGAACTTTTAGAAGCGAGCAGATGACCCTGTGCGCGTGGTGTCTGGACGAAGCAAGGAGCAACATCGACAAGGCCGGCCGAGGGACAACTCTCCTTCGTCTTCACACTCGTTCGACATCTCACTGCCCAGCATGAGTAAATTCACCCTCGCCGCCGTCGCCGCCTCCTCCGCAGCAGTAGGAGCAGCAACAACCGCCGCCTTCTTCGGATCCCGCAGACAGCCAGAACCCGTTCAGTCAGTCGCAACGACCTCCACCACTATCACCGGCCCAGCGAAAACCACCCCTCCCCCTCCAGCGCCCGTACCAATCGGTAAAATCGATCCCAAAGCCCTCGCAGCCGCCGCACCTGTCGACCCCTCCGGCCTCTTCCAATATGGCTTCCCAGGCCCCGTATCCGACCTGCGCAACGCCTCCTCCCTGACCTCTTCCTACAACCGCACAACGCGCAACCCCAACTGGGTAGCCGAGCACATCACCCCCGCCTCTGTGCTGCTGCGCGAGGGCGATCGCAGACACTCCGTCTTCGAAGAAGACATGAGCATCCCTGAGAAATTCCGCGCAAAGCTGAAGGACTATTTCCGTTCAGGCTACGACAGAGGCCACCAAGTACCAGCAGCGGACTGCAAGTGGTCTCAAGACGCCATGAACGCGACCTTCGCGCTGTCCAACATGTGTCCGCAGGTGGGCGAGGGTTTCAACAGAGACTACTGGGCGCATTTCGAGGACTTCTGCCGCAGGCTCACGACTTTCTACCCTTCGGTAAGAATCGTTACGGGACCCTTGTATTTGCCTAAGAAAGAGCAGGATGGCAAGTGGAAGGTCAGCTACGAGGTTATCGGCTCGCCGCCGAATGTTGCGGTGCCGACGCATTTCTACAAGATCATTTATGCCGAGGATGGCAAGGCGGGCGGTAATGTCAGTCTGGGAGCTTTCGTGCTGCCGAACGAGAGGATTGCCAACGACAAGCCTCTGAAGGACTTTGAGGTGCCTGTGGAGGCTCTCGAGAGGGCTTCTGGTCTTGAGTTCGCCAGCTTGCTCCCGCCTACGAGGAGAAAGCAGCTTTGCAAGGAAGTCAGCTGCTCGATTATCGTCAAGGAGTACGCGGATAGGCAGAAGGCTTTCGCGAAGCCTGGACAGAAGTAAAGACTTGCGAGTCTTCGATATTTCCTAGAGCAGCATTTCTGACAGCCGCATTCTGTGCCAATGATACGATAGACAGCGGTAGTAGCGGCGCATTGCTAATTCTTGCGCGCGCGCGCGATGCATAGCATTCATAGCGGAGTTTTTGTAGCATATTCATACATCCACACAATTTTTCCACCTGTCCACCCATAATGCTCGCTCGCTCTCTCCAGGCCTGTTGCTCATCACAAGACCCGAAATCCAAACTGGTAACCCACGCTTTTGCACATCTCCTCCTCCATTCAGTATCGTACAAAATATCCTCTCCAATAGCGCCCTGCGATGCCCATGCGAATTCCAAAAGCTCTTCATTGCAGATCCCATCCCAGCTCATTCCTGCTCTGTGCATCTCTTCCCGTCATGTTTCTTACTGACCACCCTTCTGCACATGGCTCAAGTACTGCCTGCTAGTGGTGTTCCACGCGGCCATGTACTTCTCCATACAGTTTGTGTAGCAAGTCTGCTCACCGGAAGAGAGGGAGGAGCCGGGGGTGGGGACGCAGCGCTCGAAGCAGTGTTCGTTGAGTTTCTGGAGAAGAGGAGAACAGAGTTAGTCACAAAGAAGAAAAGATAGCGGTTGTAATGCTTGCGATAGCGCAAGACTGTTCTTGTTGCTGCTTACCTCGACAAGAGCGCGGGCGTTGGAGATGGCGGCTTGCTGGCGCACCTGCTGCATGACTTCGGTCTTTGCGTTGGCGGACATTGTGGGGGGGTTGTTTTCTTTCGGTTTTTATGGGTTGTTTGGTGGTGGAGTAAGTTTGGTTGTTTGCACGAGTGGTGCGTGGGTGTTGTAGATATGTGATGTGAGGTTGGATGCTCAAGTTGTTTCTTGGAGCCGCAAGTCGATGGCGTCGATGTGAAAGTGCATTGTCATCGAACTTTCCCCGAGACGAGCCGAGAGTTTTCCCCGATGGCTTGAGACATCGACATGTATAGATGAGCTTGATGAGATTGGATGGTTAGGTAAAGAGATGTGTGGGAATGCAAGGCAATACATAGATTTCTGCTTCGTATTTGAGACTGTGAACATGGAATAAGAGAAAGCAGACGAAATAACAGGCCCAGCAAGCCGCTCATGTGCAACTCATTATACCCCCAAATTCGATCTAGGTCAGATATGGCGCTATCAATACATCACATATAAGTTATAAATGTACACATCTATCTTACATTGGTCAAACGTTACGCTCAGCACACACCAGGGCGACAGCCACAGCCATGAACGCCTTCATTTTATGTGCCCCTTGGGTATCCCATACCCAGCCTTGTACATCAAGCCGCCTTCGTGGGTGTAAAGATCCCACTTCATGTGATCGCAAATGGCCGCAGCCTCCTTGTACATAGCGGTAGCCTCGTCCTTCCACATGTCAAAGACGTCTGAGTTCTCGTTGAATTTCAGAACCTCGTCATGGAAGATTGTCCTCATTTCGACCATGTCCACATCATCCCAAGTAGTTCCTTTGCCGCCATTTGCTTGGGAAAGTCTGTTCATGATTCCTTGCCGATTTCTCACAGCCGCCACGGCGTACATGACTTGACGGATGCTCAATTTTGCTTTCTCAAGGTCGTGGCGTGGGTTGGGAGGATCTTGCGCATTCTCTGCAGGCTCATACGTCTTGACGTCCCCGGCGAACTGGGCCTCCAGGAACGCGTCTTTGCTATTGTAAAGGTAGCGTTCGGGATGCAAGTTCAAAGCCTCGTCTGGTGCCTGTGCTCCAGCCCAGAGAGTTTCCTGGATCAGAAGTTTGGCCTGGTAGAGGTAGGCAGGGGCGTATGTGTGATATGCCGCTATTCCGAGCCAATTGAGCGCAACCTGTAAGCGGTCCTTGGGGGTCGAAGGCCATGCGCCAGTGTGGAACATATCGTCACCATTTTTGATCTGTGCATCGTCGGAGGACGCAAAAAGGCTTTTGATGGAGCTCCAGAGTGACCTGTTTGAATCGGGGCCAGGATATGTATCGAATGGGGTCGGTTTGACATGATCTGGAGGTTCGTTCTCAAGGTACTTCCAGCCGCTTTCGGCGTAGTAGACCCCAAGCTCGTATGCAGCTTTGGGGACGCTTGACGCGGCAGCTTTGGTCATGTAGTAAAGCCAGTCGCTGGTTGGAAGATGGGTGCCATCTGCGTGGCGTTGCTTGTAATAGGTCGCAGCGTAGTAGAATGCAGTGGGGTCATCCTGCGCCATACCAATCTTGATCGCCTCTTCACATTTATCCCACTCATTCTTACCCTGTTTCAGTGAGCGGTCAAAGTGTGCTTCAATAAGCTCAATCCACGGGGTGGATAAATCGCTCAAATCCGTTGAAGCAACGTCCAGTTGCGGCTTCTCACCAGCCTTAAGACTTGCGATAATGCTTTGACTCCTTGCGACTGATCCCTCCACGGCCCTCCACCACCATTGAATGGCGGTCTCGCTGTCGCCCAAGAAGTAACAAATCTTTCCTTCCAATACCATCGCACGGACATGTTCACCTTTCCTCGCAATCGCCTGCAGTCGACCTCTTTCAACTGCGACAGCCGCCTGCTTGAGTACCGCGGGATTGGTGGGGGCTTGAATGAGTGCATTGTTCACGATTCTGAGCGTCGCCTCAGCATAGCCAGCAGCGGAAAGCGAGTCCAAAAGCCTCCTGCCCCAATATCTATCTCCATCGTCGTACTTATTCTGTACCAGCAACAATGACAAGAAAATGAGGTCTTTTTCGGTAAGTCCAGATATATCCACGAGCTGCTTGAACCCGGGAGGTGCTGCAGCACCAACGGGGGGCTTGTTAGTCTTAAACAGCGCGGAGAAGGCTTCGAGGAAGTCTGCCGCCTCGTCTGGACTGACGCCGAGTGTTCCCTTCTCCTTGGCCAGCTGGATTTGTTTGCGTTTGTATGTACTCAGCCAGAGGTGCTTCTTCTCATCCAAAGCTTTCAACTCTCGAGCTTGTTGAGGCGTCAAAGCCGTGGTCCTGTTCTCGCGGGTTCTCGGTGATTGACGTGATTGCTGTCGCGCTCGTTGTTGACTTGAGGTAGAGAACGACTGGGTCGCGAATTGGATGCCGCAGCGACAGGCGCATGTGGCACATGCTTCCTGTCGGTGTGGGATTCGCCGAAGCGATCGCTGGAGCGTTCGCGGTATCATGACTGTGCTTGAGGCATCGGCATGGACAGGGTTGGTGGGAGGTGACGCCGGCGTCGGTGAGTTGCGATTCGATATAGGAGTGATCGGTACGGGAGGATGTTCGATTATATATTAGAGGAGCTACACCCACTCCAGCCGTGCGTTTTGGTTCAGAGATATATCAATATTAACAATGGTGGTTTGGACAAAGTCAGCGGGAGCCGCACATGAACGAGAGGTGCAAGTGAAGTTGTGTGATGGGAGAGAGTCTCTCGCCAAAGTTCCCCGCAGCCACTTTTTTGGCTGGTCCTCCTCGTCAAAGCCGCACGTCAAGGGAAAGTCGAGATTCAAGCAGCCCACGCTTGAAGACACTCACTCCTTATTACTCCCCACCCCTACAACCACTCCTCCCAGATATACCGTCAACCACCTCACCCAAGGATTGACGAGTACCCGCAAACATGTCTCTCTCAGTACCGGGTGCGCCCAATGCCGGCCTGTTCAAGCCAGGCTACCAAAAGTATGAAATCCCACCCCTCCAAAACACTCACCAACATCACCACCACCACCATGTGTGTACAGCGTCTGACACTCTCACAGCCACGACGCAGAGGATGGAGCTGTTCTCCGCAACATCGACGCCTGTCGCACCATCGCTCAGACTGTGCAAACGTCCCTTGGTCCCTATGGCCGCAACAAGATCGTCATCAACCACCTGCAGAAAATGATCTTGACCAACGACGCCGCAACAATTCTCCGTGAGCTCGAAGTCGTTCACCCCGCCGCGAAGCTGCTCGTGATGGCCTCGCAGCAGCAGGAAGCTGAGATGGGCGATGCGACCAACCTTGTGATTGTGCTGGCCGGCGAGCTGCTGAAGAAAGCCGAGGACCTGCTACGAATGGGCTTGAAGACGAGTGAGATCGCAAAGGGCTACGAGCGCGCACAGGGATTTGCGCTCAAGGCGCTGGAGGAGCTCGAGGTCGAGAGGGTGGAGGACATCAGAGATCAGGCGGAGCTGGCAAAGGCTCTCAGGACAGTCATTGCCGCCAAGCAGTCAGGAAACGAGGAGTTCCTCGCAGACTGCGTCGCCGAGGCTGTTCTTGCCGTCATGCCTAAGAACCCATACAACTTCAACGTGGACAACGTGCGGGTGGTCAAGATCATGGGAGGTGGACTGGAGCAGAGCAGGGTGGTCAAGGGTATGGTTTTCGGCCGTGAGCCCGATGGAAGCGTCAAGAAGGCCTCCAAGTCGAAGGTTGCCGTCTTCAGCTGCCCCATCGACATTTCGCAGACTGAGACCAAGGGCACCGTCCTTTTGAAGAACTCGAAGGAGCTCTTGGACTTCTCCAAGGGTGAGGAGGCACAGATGGAGGCCGCGATCAAGGAGATCCATGACGCTGGCATCCGTGTCGTTGTTGCTGGCGCGACTGTTGGTGAGCTCGCGATGCACTACCTTAACCGCTACGGCATCCTCGTTGTCAAGATTCTTTCTAAGTTCGAGCTCCGCCGTCTTTGCAGCGTTGTTGGTGCTACTCCTCTCGCTCGTCTCGGTGCTCCTATGCCCGACGAGACGGGTGACATCGATGTTGTTGAGTCTCTTGAGATTGGTGGCGACAGAGTGACCGTCTTCAGACAAGAGAACGACCAGACCCGCACAGCCACCATCGTGCTCAGAGGCGCCACCCAGAACCACCTCGATGACGTCGAGCGCGCAGTCGACGACGGTGTCAACGCAATCAAGGCCATCACCCGTGACCCCAGAATGGTCCCCGGTGCCGGTGCCGCCGAGATGCAAATCATCGACAAGGTCAACGCGGTCGCCGAGAAGACCCCTGGCCTTAGCCAGTACGCCATCAAGAAGTACGCCGAAGCGTTCGAAGTCATCCCGCGTACTCTCGCCGAATCCGCTGGTCTGGACGCCACCGAGGTCCTCGCCCGTCTCTACACCGCACACAGCGCCTCCCAGCAGCCCAGCAAGAAGCAGGGCGAGTCGTCTTCAGAAGAAGATGCGCCGTCCGCCATGGGCGTCGACATCGAGAACGAGGACGGCAGCGGCACTCTGGACGCCGAGGACGAGGGCATCCTCGACCTTATGGCCAGCAAGTCATGGGCCATCAAGCTGGCCACCGAGTCCGTCAGGACAATCCTCAGCGTCGACCAGATCATTGTCGCGAGACAGGCTGGCGGCCCCAAGCCGCCGGGCCCCAATCCCAACTGGGATGAGGACTGATTGCTTTGTTGATTGATTTCTAGATAGACGAAATTTTGCGCTAGACACAAGAACAAGCTAATGGCAATGCGAAAAAGTGATATGAAAGAGCTTGGTTTTGTTATTCCACTGTGATTATCTGACACTTAATGTTTCCTTTTGGCAGGGATAGGATTCACTTCACTGCTGACACCGTTCAGTAAGTCACTTCCAAGACCTGTCTAATGCTCACTGTGCCCAAATATGGAAATAGACATTGCTTACCAGGGTAATTACGCCTGATTGGAGCAAAGTCAGCGACTGCGCGCCAGTTTTGCGTTTCATGTTGCACACAGAGCGGGAGGCCGCACGGCGTTAGGCAGCAACTCTTGTTTGCCCACGCGAAAGGGAACACAGTTTACTCCAGTTCACTACACGTGAACAGAAAGTGACTGCTCGCATGTAAGTGAATTTCAAGACGCATGTGAATGTCGCGCTCGCGCTCGCGCTACACTACCTAGGATTGATAAAGCCCGCCAAATTCGCTCTTGCCCTTCTACCACCATCATTCAACTTCGATTTCGACCAGCTTTCTCTAACCTACACCCTTTCTTCCTCATACACTACACAGCAAGACCCTCACAAGCTGAGCAAAGCGCCAAGTCTACCTGCACCAGGACACACTACAAGCTCCGGTTCCATCATGCGCGCTGACTGCCTGCCCTTCGCCAGCGTGTCGGTCCGTGTGAACGGCGAGGTCCTTCATGAGTACCAGACCGAAGGCACCTCGGCTGATGAAGCCATGACTGCGACCGCGTACATTGAGTCTGTCGATGGCGCCGAGTTCGACGTCTCTGTCCTAGTCCAAACAGCGTTTGCTTACAAGTCGGACTGTCTTGAATTCGTAATCCATATCGACGGCAAGTGGATGGCTGGCCAGGTGGTTCACCTCAATGGCAAAAGAAAGCTCGGCGCTGTTGATGGGGCCACCTGTCCAGCGGAAAGCGGTAGAGCTACGTTCAGGAAGTTTAAATTCGCCGCACACGACATGAGTGAGTTTTCACCCAGAATCATCCAATTCATAATGCAAACTAACATGTTCATCAAGTCGACGCAAACCCCGGCGCAGGCCTGAAGACCAACGAGTATTCGCGCCTGGGCGAGATTGCCGTGAAGCTCACCAGATGCCGTGACAATGGCAAAAGCCGCCCTCCGGATAAATCAGAGTTCGAACCTTTGGGCAAAGGGGGCATACCAGAGAAGGCCCTGAAAGGCCGTTCTGTGTCCCATCATGCAGAGTGAGTGAGCCACGTTGTTTACGGTCTCATGTCCGATTTTAATGACCTCTTTTGCCAGACTTGGACCCGCGCAAGCGATTACTACAAGCTGGGCAAATGTCACATACCCTCACGGCAAGCAGCCTATTGCCACTTACAAGTTCTTCTATCGTTCGCGCAGTGAGTATTCAGCCCTTGGCCCAATTGAGGAACATGCAGTTCTAACACACCTAAAGAAGACCTTCAGATCGAAGGTATCATCGCCCGCAGCCCTTCTCCGGTTCCGCTCGAGGACCGCGATCCGGACGAGCTGACACTTGATGAAGCCCGTGAGCTCCTCCGTCGCCAGCGTACCCTTGCGGAGGCCAGAGTGAAGATCAAGCAAGAAGGCGCTCACCAGAAGCGTCGACGCTCAGCCACGCTGGAGGGCGATCATGTCCGCAGTGACGGGAACGATGAAGACGGAGAAGACGGGGACGTCACTATCGTCAGCGAGTCTGATGCCAGAAAGCGCGCAAGGAACGCCGAAGTCGTCGACTTGACTGGTGTCTGAGGATCTTGCCGTCGCTCCACCGTGACTACACGACGCAAGCAACAAGAAAGCACGACAGTTCGGGGAAAAGTGCTCTTCGTCTGATAATCGGTCAGGACAGTGCTGCTGTCTGGGGGCAAAGGATGCAAAGCACTGCAATAAAACAAGTAATGTCGGTCCGGTTTTAATCTTTTGGAGGTTTACTTTCTTAGCGGGGCATCTTAGCGGGGCGTTTCTAAAGGACAACATGTTGCAGCGTTAAGTATGAGGGATTGTGGTCGTCTATCGAGCGTCGTGGCATTCCGGCCTGTTCGTTTGGCGTTCAAAAGGTCTTACTGCATACAAAGGATACACTGGTTGGAAGGCGGAGTTGCAAGGCTCCGCATACATGTACATTATTCTTCAGGAATGCATTCAATCAATGAAGGTCGAATTATTACATAAACTTTGCAAGTGAAGTGCATCAATAATCACATGCAAACAACAATTCTCAAGGGAAATACGACCGGGGGATGATCCACTTCCCCACTCGCGACCAGGGAAGCTCGCCAACGCCATGATCTCACCCGCATCTCGCCCCTACCAAGAGAACTTCCCCCAGCAAACTCGCCAACATCCAACTCCGCCGAGGAGGGACAAGCTCACCAATGGCTTACACCATCCATCCCCAACCAAATGCTGTGTTCACTTACAACACTACCGGTCGAGCTATCTGCTCTGGCTATATGATAGTATCCTTGTCATCATCATCATCAGCAACAGCAATTGATCCTTGAAACACACACCTCACATGGAAACACAGCACATCACAGCCATGAAGGAGAACCAGAAACCCACCTGGGCTATCTCCCCCGATTCAAACGGCAATACCAATGGAACGATCCACCCAGATAACAGCAATGGCTTCTCCCAACAACCTCAAAACGGCGACCAAGACCATGTCAAACTCTCCGACAAGCTAGCACCTCATCGCCCGGACAATCGCCCACGAACACCCAGCATCTCAGCCTCGAAACAAGCTCAAGCAGCAGCAAGAAAGTACAAGCATGCCTTCGCCGTCCACTCCACAGTCCGTAGCTCCTGCCTTAGCCGCGAGACAACCGAGCCAGTATCGCTGCAAGGCTTCAAGAATCTCGCCTTTGCTGTGCTGGCCTGCTCTATCTTGCGCCTCATGATCGAGAACTTCAAGAAGTACGGCATCCGCGTGACGATATCCTCCAATGGACCTTCCGAGCGCGACCTCATCTATGGAACAGCCTTGTACGTCTCTGTGCCGTGTCACTTGTTCGTGGCATACGGGATTGAGCGTTTGGCAGCTTGGTATGCGCAGGGAGCTGTGGGAAGAGTGAAGAAGAGCGAGGCAAGAGATTATGATAAGCAACTGGAATCAGAGAGGAAGAGGTTGAAGACACTGTGGTGGGTGATTGCCGTGCTGCACGGACTGAACGCAACATTCAACCTGTTGGTCTCCACCGCGGTGGTGTACTGCTACATCCACAACCCAGGCATCGGCACAATCCACGAGCTCCACGCTGTCATCGTCTGGCTGAAAGTCTGCTCATACGCCTTCACCAATCGAGACCTACGACATGGCTTCCTCAAACCCGATCCGACCGGCCAGACCATCCCAGCTCTGTACAAAACCTGTCCATACCCAAACAACATCACCATCTCCAACCTATGCTATTTCTGGTGGGCACCCACCCTCGTCTACCAACCCGCCTACCCTCGCACCTCCAAAATCCGCTGGGACTTCGTAGCCAAACGAGTCTGCGAAACCATCCTAGCCTGCTTCATAATCTGGATCGCCTCAGCACAATACGCCGTTCCCCTCCTCCAAAACAGCCTCTCCGACATCTCCGAACTAAAACTCATCAACCTCCTCGAACGCGTCCTCAAACTAAGCACGATCAGCGTAATCTGCTGGCTAGCAGGCTTCTACGCGCTCTTCCAAGCCTCGCTCAACGCGCTGGCCGAAGTCATGCGCTTCGGCGACCGCGAATTCTACGGCGACTGGTGGAACTGCTCCGACGTGCGCTCCTACTGGACCTCCTGGAACAAGCCCGTGTCGCAATTCATGAAACGCCACGTCTACGCTCCCATGGTCGGCCGCGGCATGCCTCCCACTCTAGCGCAAATCCTCACCTTCATCTTCAGCGCGAGCCTGCACGAGATTCTCGTCGGAGTGCCGACGCACAACGTCCTCGGGCTGGCGTTTATGGGCATGATGTTCCAAATCCCGCTGATTTTCTTGACGGACGTCTTCAGGAAGAAACAGGGGTATTGGCCGAAGTTGATGGGGAATCTGACCTTCTGGTGTACGTTCTGTCTCGTGGGGCAGCCTGTTGCCGCGCTCGGGTATTATTTCGCTTGGCAGGCCAAGTATGGCGTGCAGAGGCCGGAGTATCCTGTCTTGTGGGCTGGGGGGAGCGAGAAGACTGGTTGACTACCTTGAAGTTTGGTTGATGCGGAGCACTGTAACAAGGCCCTCTGTGCGTGGTAATTGATTGATGATGAAGTAAACGGCCTCTGGTGTTATTATTCGATAGTCAATAGCAATGCACAGCTGAAGCACGTCCACTCTTATTACTCCTGCATTCTCCCTCTTCTCTCTCTAGCAGAAAGAATCCCTCCACCAACCACCCAAACCTCCCACAAAGCCACTTCCCCATTGAGGAACACTGGCTCAATCCCTTCACTTCGCTTGCTTTGTTGAAATCCAAGTTTTGCTGGGTGGGACGCGAAGGACTGATGTCTTCGGTGTCCGATAGAACTTACCTATGCGTGAACATGAGCTTCGGCTGCTGCTGCGAATGGACGAAGCGGTCTTGGAGCACGAGTGGAAGTAACAGCACCACTTATCTTCTTGATATATCCCATCCCATTCTTATACACTACTTATTCCTTATCTAATATCGTTTGTCTCGTCACCACGCTCAACCCGCTCAAGAAACTCCTCAAATCACACCTCTTCTCCTCGAACTCCATTCTCATGCTCATATTCTCCACTCTCCCAACCCCCTACTTTAACTCAAAAGTATGGTGCCTGCAAAGGCTCACCTCCTCGTTCTCAGCCGTATCGATCTGCTCAAGATGACCCTTGTCAAGTCTGTAAAGCAGACCGTGAACCTGCAAACCACGCTCCTTGATCGCATCGACAACAGTCGGGATACGCCTGAGGTGGTCAACACCAGCCTGCACGTTCAGACGAGCGAGGGCATCCTCCTTATCCTCCGGGCTGAGCTTGGTGAGAGTGTCGGCGTGCTTTTCGCGAATCTGGCGCATGGGCTGGAGCCAGACGTCGAGAATGTCGAGTTTGTTGTTCGCAAGCGTGGCCTTGACACCACCGCAAGAAGTGTGACCGCAGAGGACGATGTGCTTGATCTTGAGGTGCTTGACGCTGAACTCGACGGCGGACAGGAGGGCGATGTCGGTCGGGTTGATGACGTTTGCGATGTTGCGCAGCACGAAGACCTCGCCGGGCTTCTTGCCTAGGACGGTGGTTTCGGGGACGCGCGAGTCGCAGCAGCCGATCCACAGGATGTCGGGGGTTTGGCCTTTGGCGCTGTTCTTGAAGAATTCCGGGTCTTTGGAGGCGATGTCGCTGGCCCAGATTTTGTTGGCTTCGAGGGAGGCGGTGAAGGTGTCATCTGGGGAGGGAGAGGGAGGTTGTTAGTGGGTGTTGTGATGAAGGAGGCATGGTTGTGTGCTGAGGTGTGTATGGGGATTGATGTTTTGTGCAGTGAAGGATAGAATAGAAGGATTGCATACGAGGACGCTTGTATGACTCGTGAAATGTGCGACAGGGTTGTTGATGGGATGGGGTGGAAGGGGTGCATGGGTGTGAATATGCGAGGGCGGCCCTAAATTGTTGGATTGAGGCGGGGCGACGAGTAGCGCGCCATGTTGTTGGGAGGAGTAGGGATGCCATTGAGGTTGTTTTTTGTGTGAAAGTATAAGGGATGTGTATAAGGATGAATGGATGGATGGACGGATGGATGTATAAGGATGAGTATAGGGGAGAGATGTATAAAGTTCACCTACCATTTGCCTGTGCCATGATTGCTGTGCGGTGTTGCTCGGGAATGGATTTGGAAGGGTGTGATTGTTGTTGTTGTTGTTGTTGTTGTTGTTGTTGTTGTTGGTATGGAAAGAAGAGAAGACTGATCAAGGAATAGATCAGATCAAGTTGCTGGGATGATGGTATGGTGGTATAGAAGAGGGGGAACTTGTGAGGAGTTATAAAGTGGAATCATCAACTGCTGAGAGCTATCTCAATTGACACAATTGTTGGGGGGGCGGCTGTGTGAGGCCGAACTTGGCCGTGGGTGGGGTTGAGAGAAGCTCCTGAGGCTGATCTGCACCATCTCTCACTCCTTCCAGTCTTCCAAGCATCTCCTCTCTCATCTCAATTATCGTCTGTTATACTTGGCATGAATTGTCCTATCCGGGTAGTTGGGTCTGTAAGCCCGTAGTACCTCTTAGTAGGATGTCTCCCTGCCGAGTCATTTCTCATGAGTAATACCTCCCATTTCTATGGACATCCCATTGCCCATCCCGCGTTTCAAGACCTTCTTCCTCCGACAACGGACTTGCTGTCATCAACCTCCATCCCACTCTCTCCCGATATCAACGTTCATGCACCTTCCACAACAACGTGTATTTCCACGGCCAACACTCGCCCAGACATGCCCGCCTTTTTAATATAAATGCCTTGTACTGCAGCACTATAGCTTCATCCAATGTCAGTCCTCGCTCATGCGAACTCCCACCTTGCAGGAATCACAGCTCTACACTCCGTGAAGACCGCAGTACCCGCATCCGCCTGTCCTTCTACAACACCTCATGTGACCACCAGGAAACACTTGTTGAACGGAGGAAACAGCTGACATTAGCCGTCTTGAGAAATCCCGAGGCCAGTGCAAGCTAGACTGTCACGCTGCAGACAACTCGAAAGACTCGAAAGCGGCGAGTAAGATGCCTAGGCCAAGTATAGAATGCTCACTTCTCCATTATCCACACCAACCAACATCTCAAGAACAAAATACAAGTACTTACCAACCATATCAATGCCAATAATTCGAACTAACACCCTTACACCCCTCCCACCCCTCATCCAACACCCTCACAACCTCCCCAGGCAACTCCCCCTTCTCCAAATCCACCAAATTCCTCTCCAAATGTCCCAAAGAACTCGCACCAACAACCACCGCATCCCGCAACTCCCCCCTCAACATCGAATGATGCACCAACCACCTCAGCGCACACTCCGCCTCCGTCAACCCAAACTGCTCACAAGTCACACCTCTCAACCCCTCCAACGCGTCGAAATACGCCCCATTCCAATACCGCCTCCGAAACGCCCTCCCCTGAAACCCAGCAGCATCAAACCGTGACCCGGCTTCCACCTCCTGCGTCTCCCGCGTATACCTATCCGTCAAAATTCCTCCCGCCAGAGGGTTATACGCATAGAACGCGATCCCATAATGCCGCAGACAAGGCATCAACTCCGCTTCCACCCCGCGATGTAGAGCATTATACACCCCCTGGTAGACGTCCGGCATCTTCCACCCGTTCGCGCGACACAGCTCGCAAACCTGCGACACCTCCCAGGCTTGATAATTCGACAGCCCGAGACGAGAGAACAGCCCTTCGCGATAAAGCTGATCGACAGCCTGAAAAGTCTCCCTGAAAGGCGTCGTCCGATCCGGCGCATGCAAGTACCAAATATTCACCTTCCCCACTTTCAGCGCTCTCAAACTCCCCATAAGACTCTCCCTCAACTCCCCAGCCGTATGCCTCCGATTCTTATCCCATCCCTCCGGCACAGAGCGGCCAGCAGTTGGGTAGAATTTCGTCGACACGGGAAAGCCGCGGGCCTGCAAGTCTAGAGAGCCAAGCATGGTTTCGGAGGTTCCTTCGCCGTAGGAGCTGGCGGTGTCGATTTCGGTGTGCCCGTGGGATTGGAAGGTTGTGAGCAGGGCAGTCGCAGCGGGGATCGTGTGGATGCGCGCTTGGGTCGTAGTTGGGGAGCCGAGGGTCATTGCGCCTGCGGTGGTTGTGGTTAGTGGTGGGGGTTCGGGTGGTGAGGGAGGCTTTTGTGTGGGCGCACCGAAGACGATTTTGATCGGTCTGGGGGGTGGGGATGCCATGGTGGGAGTGGTGTTCGTCGACACTTTACCATCAAAGGTGAGAGGGGATGTTCTATTCGACAAATTTGAGTAGGCTGAAGGTTTGTACGCATGGGCTCTGCTGTTTTTATATGTTCGCGGCTACCTCCGGAGCCAGCGCGGTGTTAATGCATTCGTGCATTCGTGTAGAGTGAAGTCAGCGGGCTCAGGTGGTGGAACCAGGGTGAATGGCCCTTTTGAACATGCACATGCAGGTACTGATGATCGGAAGCTTGAAGCGGAGTTTACGCATGGTAAGCTTCCTGCGGCGATGACATTGCGTTCATGCATGTACGACCGGGAAATCGGGAGAAGTGACTATTACGGGAGCTGAACTGCTCTTGGTCAGAGTGATGACTGCCATATAATATTGCCACCTGCATTCACAGCCTCAAGACAATCGTGGAAGATGGTCCAAATGCAAAGTGCATGAACGACCTTCATCTCATTAGGCGGCTAAGACTCGAGCTCTGCTGCATGCATGGCGGTCAAAAAGGCCTGAGAGTCAGCTTTGATGGTACCATCTTCCGAGTTTTTCCTGTAGCCAGCAGCCACAGTACTCAGTACTCCACTCCCTCGCTGCTACGCGACAACATCACTTTCCATTTCTTGGATCACGGGTAAGGAGACTCGGCTTGCCGCACCAGCCACTACGCACGCTTCAACCAATCTCTTTCCCGCTTTCTTCTCATTGAGCCACAGAGTACACCTGCGCTTGGGATACTTCGCCTTCCACTCGTCCAAGCTTAGAAGAGGTTCTGGCTCTTCCGACACGGCCGGTATTCTTCCACTCACGCGGTGCTGCATTCGAACATCTTTCTCCAAAACTGCTTTCAGTGCATTCAAGGATCCAAAAACGTCCCCATCTGACATCCGCAACATGTTACCATCGTTCACGAAAGGATAGATCCTCACCATTGGAATGGCGGTGACAGCGTCTTTCAGCACATCCCGGAGATTATACGTTTGATGGAAGGGCTCGCCGTAAGAATTCGACCCGCTCTGGTCGCAGATGATAGCTTGTGAGATGTTCGGGAACTGATGCGCATGGTTTTTGAGGCCGCATACTAGATCCGGCATTGCTTCTTCTCCCTGAGTAAAAGCGGAATGGACGGGGTCTTCGTTGTACGAACCGCAGAGGCGAGAATTGTAGTAACCCCCAGCGAAGCATGAGATGGTGAGGGTCTTGAGCTTTGGACACCGCTTGTCTACTTGCCAGGCGGTCGCGCACGGCGTGCTCAGACCTGGTCGGAGATGTTTCAGTCTAGGGAGGATCTCCCTGATCGTCTCGCACAAGTGCCCCGTCCCTGGCGCTCCATGATCACGGCCGTGAGAATCGACTTCGACGGAGGTGCACGTGGTCGGGAGCTTCGAGATGGTGTCTGAGATCAGCGGCCTGGGAAGCCAAAAGCCATTCCTACGACTCCGCACTTGTACGATGAATGTATGCAAGCTTTGGAGGTGTGGAATTGTGCTGCCTAGATCTTCCAGGAGCTGCCAAAGTTGCTTTGTTCCTTCGCTTAGGCGGGAAGGATCTTCGTGTTCGCCGGAGAGCTCGATGAGAGCTACTGCCTCGATGGCGATTGCTAGTGAATGGACTTTTGTGGGATCTTGTTTGATGTCGGCGATCAAGGTGGTGGACGATGTTTTTTACAAGTATGGCGTGGCAGTTTTGTGTGGTTGATGGCGTCGAAGGTGTTGAAACTGTACGGTAGGCAGATCCAAGCAACAATTCGTAAAGAATGCTGTATGCAACTTCACACAGCTGACATACGCCTAATTCACGTCTTGTCCAGTGTTGTTGCACAGTGTCGAGTAAACGGATCAGCCTCGTATGGAAGATCTACTAGTGGAGACGCCATACCATTTCCGGATTTGAAGGATGCAACGCTAGATGAGTCTATTACAATCAGCCGTCATTTAGGATACGCTAAAACACGCGATAGACGTAAATCCACGTTAGCTTGTAGGCATCAGAATAATGAGCGTGCAGGCAGCAGAAATGTTGGAGTTCAGTGTTGGTACAAGTAGCGCGGCGTTGGATGGGCTTTTGGGTATCGTCGACAAGTCAAACAATTATTCTTCCGTTACACCATTGAACACGATCTTAGAGACTGGCTGCTTTCTTAGGCGACTACATTATTAAAAACATTCATCGACATGAAATCCTTCAGCCCTACGTCTGGAATTTTCCTCGCCTCCCTCTTCAGCAAACTCAGTCTAGCAATCATCACAATAGACGCGCTACCAATATCTCTAAAGTCTGGTGTTATCTACAACATTGGATGGTCCAGTGATCGCGACTACGTGAGTTCCACACGAGCCTCCTCATCTCCCCTAGAAATACAGCTAACAATACCACCAGCACATCGAAGACTTCTCCCTCTACCATCTGGGCCATGGGGACAAATACCCGAGCCGCGTGTCAGTCGTCGACCATTACTTGAACATGAGCGCTGGGAACGATAGCACGCTTTGGAAAGCGCCTGCTGTTAAGGACGATGGGTATGAATCATCTCCCCAATCTCTGACCTTGCTCAACAAATCACCTTCGAAACTAACAAGCCCAGCCTATACGAATTCAGCATCAGCGCCGCCGAATTCGACGAAAACGGGCACATCGACCTTCACGCAACGACATACACGTCGTCGACGGCGTTTGAGATTTATGGCGGGCCGGTTTTGTATCCTGGGGAAATTGTTGGGGTGGTTTTTGGATCTATGGCTGCGTTGGCTTTGATCATCGGTGCTTCTGTGTTTGGGACCAGGCATGTTTTGAAGAAGAGGTGGAGGGGTGTCAGACTTGGTGAGGTGGAGAGAGAGAGGTATAGAGATGATGTTGCTGAGGTTGGGAGGTGAATGTATCTATTGGGGCGAGAAGGGGGGGTTGTCTCGGTTGGTGGTATTGGTCATTAGGGATGGGAAGTCGAATGAGACTTGTGTGCATCTGAACGACGGAGTTTAAAGTACTGATGCCAAAGTAATATTGACTTATCTTAAATTTGTGATTTCCGAACAGGCAAACACCGCTCTATATCTTGGCACTTCCCCAATCCTTCCGATCTCACTCTGTCTTCTTCACAAGCTCAGCAGGACTGCGGTAGATTTTCCTTCCCCTAACGAAGTAGTAAACGACACTCAGGACACAGATAAGACCGAAAATAGCGCTGGACCAGTTCATGTCCTCTGCAGTCGTGCCATTGAACAGAGGGAAGAAACTGATGACGGTGCTGGTCAACATGTAAAGAAGCGAGATAATGTTGAAAGGAATGCCAAAGCGACCGAGAGACCAGCGGGCAGGAGGAAGAGGTGCTCCGAAGCAGCGGCGCCAGAGAACACAACCTATGCTCAGAGCGTAGGTCAGTCCAAGAGCTCCGGTGAGGAGACCAACGATCGAGTTGAAGACTCTATCGCCGCCTAGGTTGAGAAGGGCGATGATGACGCAGATGCAGAGGGAGGCCAGGATCGAGTTGACAGGAAGTGGGGCGCCGTCTACTACTCTGATGCGCGTGAACCAGTCGGCGAAGGGGAGGCCGCTTTGTCTCGAGTCAGCAAGGATGCTACCCTTACGGGCATAGTTGTAAAAATACTCACCCGTCACGAGCGAAAGCCCATCCCTGTCGAGAGGCAGCGGCCACAGCGTTGATCGTCATACCTTTACATGGTCAGCATGCTCTGTTCTCTAAATCCAACGGAAATTCTGCGCACATACTGATCTGAATGACAATAACACCAACAGCGAGAGTGACAGCACCGCCAACACTGTCCAGAGCTTCCGCAAAGAGCTCAACATACGGATAGTTGGGATCGCCGTTCATGATTTGCTTGTCGATGTCCGTTGTGATGAAGCAGGCGGTGATCACTGCTGCAAGGCCCAATGCACCGTTGATGATGGTGGTCAACATCATCATGCGAGGGACGGTACGCGAGGCGTCTCGGACCTGGAAAGTTGTGAGCACTGAGGCAATGAGATTACGGCAATAGATATATACCTCTTCTGCCATGTGAGCTGCACTGTCTACACCGGCGAATGCTGAGGACGAGGCGAGCTGACCGAGCACAACTGCTGCGCCCATGGTCGGCCATTCTCCCCAGTTCTCGAAATGGCCAAAGACCTCGGCGGCTGATACTTTGGGCGCAAGGACCCAGGCGGGAATATGAAACTGTTTGTGTCAGCCTATGTAGCATTTCATGAACGATGGAACGTGCTACTCACGCCAAACCAGAGGAAGATGTGCAGGTACAAGATCATCCCCTCGAACATTGGGAGTCTGCGCGCTGCGAAAGTGTTGAAGGCGGTTGCGACCAGTGCAACGGAAATGGTCATCAGTGTCACATGCCTGTAAAGTGTCAATGAATGGCTTCAATGACATTATTGACGGGCATCGTACCAGCTTTGGATCTCGTAATCCATCGTCAAGGACGCACAGAGGAGGATGGTGTATCCAGCTCCGAAGGACGTGGTGGCAATGAATGCTTGCCAGCCTTGCTCGAAGTAACAATATGTTAGCTCATCAGCTGCCGCAGTGATAGAGGTCCGTCGTACCTAGTGCGGCCAGCCAACCGGATGCATAGCTCAGAACATTCTGAATACCAGGAGGCGCAAACTCAGATACCCTGTCGAGAGTAAGTAGAATTCCAACAAGAAGCAAAGAGCAGGATGATTACCAGTGATATTGGCCACCGGCAGTTGGTGCCCTGAGATGAAATTAGTATCCTCGTGCCTGTCGTATATGGGAGCTTGTGATGCTTACATGGATGCCATTTCAGCCATTGATGCAGTAGTGATCAACGTGAAAAACCAAGTCGCGATGTAAACATACGTCAGACCCTGCTCTTTGGTCAGCTCGTGCCCTTGCATAAGAGGCTTGATCGTGGCTATAACTTACAGCTCTTCCGCCATTGATCTGGCCAATGCCGGCAGTACTGAAGTTCCATTAGTGTGTGTTCGAATCCTTTTGGTTGGTGACGATCGAACATGAACATAGTCTCCCATGTCGCCATAAGAACACAAGTGAGACCTAGGACAGAGAGTGACCTAAAGTTACGCTTTGGGAGTTGATCAGCCATTGGAATCCTTTCGTCGAGCAATCAGTTAACGTACGTCTAACTTCTGCTTCTTTCCGAGCCTGTCCATGTCCGCCTGGTCGTGCTCATTGCCGTGGTGGTATGCCACATCTTCCTTGTTGGGGGAGCTTGAACTGCCTGAGCCACCGTCCGTGTGGTCTACAGGCTGTTGTAGCTCGATCGCGTCGTTCTTAGACATTTTAATTTTGATCTGCAAGTAGAAAGGCGCACAACCGTCCTGGTAGTGAATGAGTTCCCAAGGAGAGGCAAAAGCGTGCAGAAGATAACGACTTCTACACGTAGTCAAGATAATTGGAAAAGGAGACTCTGGGCATCCGGAAAGAACTGCAAGTTCATTCCTTCATGAGCCACTAACGTTGCACATTGTTGCATTCAACACACCAACCGCCTTCGGTTGACCGATCCATGTGGATGCAAGCTGGGTAAGGATTGTCCAGACTCTGGGCAGATACCATCCAATATTGGCTGTAGAGGGTTCGGCATGCTAAAGCCACGATGGAAGCATGGCATGCAGGTATGAAGCAACGATGGAGGCTACGCCTTACCGGAGGTAGTGATATCCCCGCCTGCAAGCTCGGAGATCATTTCCGTGTCAACAGATACCGTGTTCCACAGGGCAGATAACGAAGAACAGAAGACGAATGATAAGCTTTGGCATCAGCCTTATTGTCTAGTGTCGTCTTCAGTCTTCCGACTTGTAATATTTGGCCCTTGTCGATCTACTAGATGTAGGGCATCGAGGTCGGTGGGTCTTGATTGCAATCCGCTCGGCACCTTCCACGTAGTGTAACATAGTGTATGAGGAGTCGGTTGAAGGATGACGGCAAGGCAATAGCACCCCAGCATCAAAATTGTGGATTGACCGGGTTATCAAGGGGATGGACTTTTAGCGTTGCAGGACCAAGGCGGGATCTATCTGGAATTGCCGGAAGGATTATGCTGGGCGCGAAACTGTTGGTTCCTTCGGTACTTGGACCCACTCTTCCCCCTCCATCGCTTCACATAAGGGCCATGGCGACCATTTCGCTTCGGTGCGACGTCGTAGTTGTGCAACTAGCATCAAATAAACGACTTTGGTGCGCCTCTTCATTCGTCTGATGAATCGATCGGAGCTCGCCTTAGGTTACATTTTAGACACATCATGAACTCCTCCTGTCCTGATAATGAGAATCACCAGCTTCTCGTTTGATAATTATAGACGAGGCTTTGGCGCAGGGAAACTACGACAAAGCCCGAACATGACAATGTACTTTTTGTAAAATCTTTGGGGATATCCACATGCATGTGTCAACAGGACATATAGTAAATCCAAGGATGCAGGGTCGCAGCTTAGGTGTCCTGCCAAGGTCTCTACCAACCAGTCTACATTCGTGCATTTGATCTTCTTCAGCGTCGAATATTGGATACCTCCTCCAACTTGCGTGCTCGACCTTAGAACTTCCTTTGCCCCACTGAGATGGCACGACCAACACGGATTTAGCCTGGCCTCCTACGATAGCAATAATCCTGTTCTCGCAGCCGACCACTAGAATGAGGATCAACTTGAAGCACGAAGACTGTTAGACGCAAAAGTTCGGGTCAGGTTGTGTCTAGATAGATCCTTCTCTGCCGTCCAAGGGCATGGCAAGGTAAGTTCCGAGATGCGCACGTGCAGATGACTCTGCTTGTTTAATGCATAACGATCGATTTCATGTTTCGCACCCCCCACTGTCTGACCGTACAGCTTTTTGCGTTCATCGGCTTCGTTTGCCATTATCACTTCCAGCTCCAGATGGCAGACTTCCCGAGCCAGCCTAAGGTCAACTACCCAACGCCCGTCGATGACAAACATCAAGGTCCGAAGGTCTTAGTTACCGCGGCATTGTGCTTATGCTTTGCTGCGATCGTTTTTGCGACCAGGCTGCTGATCAGATGGCCATGGCGGCGTCTTTTCGGGCCTGACGATGGTGCAGCAACTGCAGCTTCGGTTTGTGACATCGAGGCCACTTTCGACTACAAAAGCAACACTGACACGTCTCGCAGCTATTTGCTTTGATCCAATGGATGATCATCATGGCTGCTGTATCGCATGGATTAGGCACAGCATCGGATCTTGTGACAGAAGCTTCAGCTTCCCGAGCTGAAAAGGTCTGTTGGCAATCATCTCAGAGATTTCATCGCTCCATACTGACCAATCGCAGTTGATGTTCGTTGGCGACTTATTTTATACTATGGCCTTATTTTGGAGCAAACTCAGCGTTTGTTTGTTCTTCCGCCGACTTTCTGCATCGACCATCAAAACCACAATTCCAGATGTCATGACATGCGTATGTGCAGTCTTGGGCGTAACGGCGATGTTTATGATAGGTCTGCGTCAGCAAGTCAACAGGCCATGGATGCAAGACTCGAGCAACAGCCAAGGAACAGTAAGTGATATTCTGACGATCGACATTCGTCCAATCGTGACTAACCAGAAGACATAGCTCGGCCGCTGGATTGCGCTTGAGATCTTTGCAATTTTGCTTGACCTCGCCATCATCGCATTCCCATTCAAGCTCGTATGGCGATTACAGATGCGGAACAGCATGAAGTTCTGGGTTCTCGCTGGCTTTGGAGTCCGCCTGCCGTATGTATCTAACATTCGATCTTCACCGGGCTGGCCTGCTCTTGCTGACCATTTCCAGGCTCATTCCGATCGCCATCATGCGAATCAAAAGTTTGAGCATCTCTCTGACAAGCCATGAGTATCTACTAGACGCCGCTACGACAGAGTATTACACACAAGCAGAGATGACATTCTCAGTGATCGCAGCAACAATTCCTTGTCTCCGTATTTTTATGGAGGCTGCAAAGACCGGCCTCCTAGGTATCTCGATGTGGGAAGCCGGCACGACGAGCGGTAGCTACTCGAGAAGCCGCACCGGGAAAGAGACAGGAACCACACGGACAAGGGATACTACACCTCGGCGGCGTGATGTGACCGAAAGCATTCAGCTGCGCGATCGCAACGAAGGTTCG
The DNA here is from genome assembly GCA_030772445.1 of Cladosporium sp. MBC 237. NCBI lineage: Eukaryota > Fungi > Ascomycota > Dothideomycetes > Cladosporiales > Cladosporiaceae > Cladosporium > Cladosporium sp. MBC 237. The sequence goes on along the minus strand of JAPHCH010000014.1, from coordinate 91,057 downwards.
AGCTCGACTCGCGCGCACGCTACCAGTGACAAGGTCTCCATTACTAGTGACAGCTCGGAAACGGCTATCATAGTTCGCCAGACTGTTGATGTCAGGTACGAATCATGATGAACTCGTACTCCCTATCAGATACAGTTTTCGCATCTACCTTGTCACATCCCAAACCGCATGTCCATTGAATTGAAGGATCCAAATGTGCTTGTATTTACATGGTGCTGCCTGTGTCTAAAGACAGCTCCAACGTTTCCTTAGATACATTCGACTATATCCCGGTACATGGGAAGACGTTTGGGCGTTACTCACAGAAGATAACGTGAGTCTGGTAAAAGAATCTTTACGAGGGCGCCAAAGCACATGCGTCACCCCTTCGTCGGAAAATATGAGGTTCAAAGACCAAGAAGTGGCGATCTTCCGAGCTCACTTTACCGCGCATTGCGCCCATAACTAGCGGGCTCTAGACGCATCATGGTTGCAAGCTAGGCCATGCAGATTTTATGGGCTCGTTTACTCCAGACCATATCTGGAGCCTTTGGCGCTGGGGATTGTTTGCTCCCGAGCCCCCCTCACCTTGTCGATATGTAGTGGGACGCGAAGGATTCCAAAGGACAACGGCGTCACGGAAGCTCACAGATAAAAAGAGCGAAGGAACCGCGCGGGTCACGGGCCACGGCCAACCTTGGCAACCCGTGCACTCTTGGGAGTTGGCAAGTTCTGCAGAATTGCCCAAAACGTGAGTTAGAGTGAAGAGCCAAGGGAGCACTCTGTCGAAAGTAGTCGCGTTTTAAGCCTTTGCTTTCGAAACTGAACATCCTTCATCCGAATGTAGAACAGAGCACACACAACATGTCACGGCGAAAGAGACAGCAAGACTTTCGCGGCCCTTATCAGCAAGACAATGTGTTTTATATCTTTGCTGGCGCACAAACAAGATTCGCTCGCTTTTGTTTGTGGTTCAATTTGCCTCTTTTCTGGATCACAGTGGTTCTCTTGGTTTTCGAAGCCCTTCCCGTGGCTTTTCGATGTTATGCCATGGTCAAGATACACCGATACAATCGTCATTTGCATACTGCTCAACATCTGGACGCTCTTGACGCTCACCTTGGGTCTCACTGGAGCAGTCGGCTACGAACTTTACTGGAACCCGTACTTCCGCGCACCTTCATTGAGGCATGTCGTCGGCAAGGAAGAAGAAGAAGCCATGGCCCGAGTCAATCGAGAGGGCGGGAAGCAGAAATTTGGTGCCATGGTATTAATACGTGGCCGCTTTTGACTCGAAACCGGGAGTCAGCATGATAAATGAAGGCCTCGGGTTGCAGATGAAGGCCGTCTAGCATACGCTGGCAGCTTGTGAAGGTCATGTCACATGTCGAAATGTCAAATCAGAAGTGACTGCCAGTCTTTCCTGTTTCTGGATGCCCACTGCATTATCTTCATGCGCAAATGAAGCTGCAGAGCTTCAGAATTCAGCTGTAGCTGTTCCTTCTTGCTGCTGATAATGTTTCCCAGTGACTGGTGGGACGCTGCTGATCCGTCAGAAGCTGAACATCGATCGCTTACATGCGCATGATGGCATCTTGCCTGTGCGTGAGCTGAAGGTAAGCGAACCAGCTTATCGTTGCACAGAAGAGAGGGGCCTTGAGCAAACAACTTGCGACGAGGCTGGGCTGCTTACAAAAGGACTTTCTAACACCGACGAAGCATGTAATCTATTGCAGCTCTGAACAACATCATGGATCCAAAAATTCACAGCGACGATCTATCTGTCCTCTGGGACAACTTCATCGCGGGACTAAATGGACTTCCTGGCCTTCAAGCGCACTCCAACATCGAAGCTCTCGATGTCGAGGGTGTGACAGCAAGAATTACCTCCATGATACCAGAAGAGACGGAGACAGCCAAAAAGACGAGAACTTACTTTCAACTCATCGTGCAATGTATCGAAACAGTCGGAGGAGCTGCTGCGGAAGGCGCCACCCTTGCATTTGGACCGTCAAAAGCTTGCTTCAGCGCTATCGTCATGGTGATAGGCGCTGTCCAAAGAGCCAGCCAGTCTTTCGAGGACCTCGAGGCATTGATCGAGGGCATGTGCGGCTTTCTGCGAACCTTGGAGACCAATCTGCAGAGCCGTGCAAGCAAGGAAACGAGCCGCGCGATACGTGAGATCTGCTTTGAGATGATGCAAGAGTTCTTGAAGGTCATGCAGCAATTGCATATCATCACTGCAAGTAAGAGGGAGATGTTCAAATTCCGAACGAAGAACGCTCTGCTTGGGGACAACCTAATTCGCGACGGCCTCGACAGAATGGCCAAACTGAACGAGTCGTTCATGAAGACGGCCGTTGCGGACATTCTGGCGAAGGTCAACGTAGGAGCGATGGATGTTGAAAGGATGCAGAAAGGTATGGACACGGTACTTGGACGTCAAAGGCTGCACATGATACATGAAGCGCTCAACTTGAGCGCGGATAATAGCGATGAACTCAACAAGCAGCGCCATGATGGCATCTCGTCTAAGTCCATCACTGGCACTGGAGACTGGATTCTGAGCAAAGAATATTTTAAGAGCTGGACTAATCTATCGACATCTACCGAATACCCTGTCCTTTGCATTGCCGAAGTCCCACATACTGGAAAGACTTTTCTCAGTAACCGTATCATCCGACACCTTCGGAGCAAGTCCTTTCATCGCTCTGCTGAGCCCATCCTAGTTGTCTTCTATTATTTCGCTGAACACCATGCAGGAGTACTTCAGAGAGACGACATACCCGAGCCATTCGAAACATCATTTGGCAGCTGGCAAATTCCGACGACGAGTTCGCAGCGTACATCAGCCAAATACTAGGTGGTACCGTCGATGTCCACACAACAATACTGTGGAATGCTATCTTGGATTACGCACCGAGATCGAGAACGACTTTCTTCATCGTCTTTGATGGCTTGGTGGACCCTCCGCCGGACAGTCGAGAATTTATTGCGAAGATGATCTCTGATGTTTCTGTCAAAAGATCACCTGACAGCTTAGGCCCGCGAATCCGTCTAAACCTCAGTGGTTGGCATCGCTTCTACGAACTTCTGGGCCAGTTTCCGTACCAGCTGAATCATCAATCATGGATTCCCTTCGCCGAAAAGAGAAACAGGCACAACGCGGCAGACATCGAGCTCCTTGTGGACAATCGACTCGCAAAGAGAGGATTTCCCTCTGACCTATGTCAGCGCATCAAGGATACGTTAGTAGACTGTCTGCCCACAACAAAGCTGTTCCATAATCTGGCCGTTACCCTCGCAGCCATCGAGAAAGAACTGTCTGCGTCCGCGATTGATGGACTACTTGAACGGACACGAGAAGAAGCAAGGGAATCATCGAAGAGAGAGGTTGGCGCAAGGCTGTCGAGGTTCGGAGCTTTAGGGTCTTCGCAGGTTGAAGAGCTCAACTACATCCTTGCCTGGGTTCTAGCTGGTGGCTCAGATGACCCGCCTTCGCTGGCATTGATCAAGGAGGTCCTTCACTTGAGAAAAGGCGAAACATTGTTTGGAAGTTTGGAAGCTCGCCTGCGGCACGATTACTTCCACCTCCTTAACTTTGCGCCTCGAGCAGGGCATGTGGCTTTCTGGGGTAACATCGATGTGGAAGGTTACCTGGACGATCAGATCGACATGAACAACCTAGAAGCCCTTTCGGAAAGTGGCTCACGGGTACCTCCCATCAGATCCAGACCATCTTTGGCCATTGAGATCGAAAGACAAAGAGCCGCACTGAAGTTCCTTTGCTCGCCACAAGTATATGCGAGGATCGGACTTGACGAGTTCTTCGACTCCAAATTGGGCTCGCAAATGAGCAGACGCCACAGCCACCGCGGCAGAGTCCAGCTTGATCGCGACGAAAGCCATTTCGAAGTGGTCCAGACCTGCCTCCGGGCAATGTGCACTGCTACTACGAAGAGAGTGTCAGAGGAGCTCGAAGCAATCATCACTCACCGTCTACCCAAGCACCTCGAAATGGTTGATCTAAGAAGGATTGCGAAGGAATCGAAGCAAGAAGTCGTCCAGCAGATGCTGAGAGTGTTTTATGATGAGCAGGTAGTGAAAATTCGGTGGACTAGCGATCGCACGAACAGAACTAAGTTACGCGCGCTGTGCAATGCTACTGCCCGGTGGCTTTGCGATCTTGAGATTGCCGATGTCATGAAAGATGTTGAGTATCGAGAAGTGGGCATCTTTGGTCCAGTGACTCAAGTGGAGGTGGCGGAAGGATTGTTTGGAGTGGTGCAAAAGCATCTGGTATCCAGTTGACAAGCCTGCAGATCGATGCGGTTATAAGCCTCTCATTCAGAAAATGGATTTTCATATATTACACAGACTCTGTAGCCCATTATTACCCCCAAACGAAAGAAACATTACTCAAAGCGTCAGCCCACGTCGCCGACTCAAAATTACGTCCACGCTGCAAGCTCCTTTTCAGTCCACTCCCACAGCCTCAGGCCAAGGCCATCAACGTCTCTACTCTCTTTTGTCTTCCTCTGGCCAGGTTTGGCCACTGGCTCATAGAAGCCTCCATTCTGCAACTTTGCTTTGGGAGTCGTCGCAGCCCACACCTGGTTGTAGTGGCCTTCATGCACAGGAACTTTCTTCCCAATAGCGAGAAACCTCAGCAGCATTTGATCTGCGAAGCTTTGGTTGGTGATCAAGCCTGTCCAGATGTAACCGGGGTGCACACTGACGGAGGTAATTTGGGGATGGTGAAGGGCAAGCTGCGAGGAGTAAAGCATCTGCGCGAGCTTCGATTGTCCGTAACGCGACCATTTTGGCCCAGGGATCAGACCGCCGAGGCCGTCTTGTGGAGTCTTGAGCGTGTCAAAAACGATGCCGCCTTTCGAGTTTGGGGCGTAAAGAAATGCTTCACTGGTCAAGTTAATGACGCGGACGTCGCTGTCTGGACTTGAGTTTGCTGTTGAGAAAAGTACGGGCAGTAGTAGTTTGACAAGCAAGGCGTGACCAAGGTGGTTGGTGGCAAATTGGATCTCAAAGCCGTCACTAGACAGCGCTGGTGGTACGGCCATGATGCCAGCATTTAGCATGAGTATGTCGAGGCGTTGGGTATGAGACAAAAATTCAGCTGCAGCTTGTTTGACGGAGGCCAGGCTGGATATGTCTGCTTCGATGAATGTCACATCAACATCAGGTGCAGCTGAGCGAGCTTTGGCAATTACAGCTTCGGCAGAAGATTTGTTGCGTCCTGAAAAGTAGATGTGCGATGGTTGATTCTTGGAAAGCTCAACAATGGAGCCAGAACCTAGTCCTGCAGTGCCTCCCGTGATGAATATGACTTTACCGGAGAGGTCTGGAATGTCGCGGTCCGGATTGAAGGTGGATGTGGGAGCCATGGACACAGAAGATGCGAGGCAAAAGATGGCGCTGGGCAATTATTGTACTTTAAATGCCCTCTAGAAGAGCTGCGTTCCACTTCTTATTTATCTTCTCCCGTTGTGCCATCGTTGCTTGCGTAATGGCATAAGCTGGTCAGTCAGCCAGATGTACAGGCGGATTCATGCAGTCAATCTAGACTTACATCCGCGAAGGCCACGGCCGTAAAACGTGGCGGCCGTAAATTGTGTCATCAGCAGATCTGCGTCCAGTCGATAATGCCGTGCATATGGCAGGCAGCATTTATCAGGAAGTAATTATGTATTTCGCACCGCGTGATAAGATTGGGGCTCTCGGCCGGAAGAAGGAAGGCTGTTGGCTGTCGTGGAGTTATATATCCTCGTCCAATGCGAGAATTAGGTTACAGTACTGTGACATCTGCCGAGGCACGGCTATAATAATTAAGCAACACCACGGTGTTGAGAACTACGTACTGGGGTTGGTTAATGTACGGAGGCGGATATGCTTCCTCATATTGTGCATAATGGGAAAAATGAATAGATCTTTAAGTACAAGTCATCCTCTCGCTGACCGGCGTCATGGAGACAAGACGTTGGGAAATCTAAACATCCGATGCTTCATCTTCGTTTAAAGGTAAGTGAACCTCTCTCATTGTTCATCGACAGACCCAGCGTTGGAGCTTAGTAGTCGGAATAATAGTCACTTCCGCAATCGTCGTTGTCCTCCTCTTCCTCAGGTAATGACAACTTAGGGACCCTACCATCCAACCATGTGAGACCCTTGTCTGCATGGCTCCTCACATCCTCATCAAAGCAATGCTTCCAGGTTTGCAACATTTGCCTCACACACTGGACGTCCTCTTCTAAAACATCTTCGGCACTAGCTAGCAGCTCGACCGCAAGTTCCACGCGCAGACATTCCGCAATCGTCGGATCCCTCTCAGCACCCGCCTGAAGTTGTCCGAGGTGAAGAGCCAACTTGACCCAATCCCGCTCAGGAGCGTTTTTAGCGGCCGTCTTCAGCAATGGCCAGCGCGCATGGTAAGGCTTGCCACTCGATGCCAATCTTTGCACAATCCCACGTACTTCGCTTGCAAATTCGCCTAGACGCTGCTTCTGCTGGGATGATGGGTATATACTTGAGTAGGGCAGAAGCCAAAGTTGAAGCTGGAATGTATCTGGTAGCGCATCTGGTTCACGGTACAAGTTGCGCTGCCAGTCTTCCGTCCGCAGGTTCTCCACCACAGTAACAGCATGCTGCACGATCGGTCGGCAGTATTGACGCCAACAGAGGCGTTGCGAAAGCTTCTCCTTCAGTGGCGGCTCGTACATGAGTTTATGGGCGTTCCAGGACTTCCAAGAGGATGTGGATGTGGAAAGGATATCCAGCACTTTCCGCTCGTGGTTTTGCAGGTGGGCTGGTGTGACAAGTCCATGCTTTACGGCATCTTCGGTGACTGGGAAACGGCCTCTTTTGAGCGTGTTGATAATACCATGATACTCTTGAGAGCCTCTTGGGCGTTTAAATTGGGACCCGTCGGTGGTCCGAATCCAGTAGCGCGCATCCTCTTGCTTGTACGCTTCAGGGTGTGATTTGAGTTTCGTCACCAGATCTTTGTATGCTTGCGGAGGGCGGGCTTCAAAGGTGAGGATGTCGCTCAAGTTCGCAAATTCGGCAGCGGGCATGTGCGAAGTGAATTTTGTGAGCAGCATCTCTATTAGTTGCGGCTTTGATGGTGAGTCCGGGACTACCGAGGCAAGATGTGATGCACCATGCTTGCGAAGAAAGATTCTTGTCCATCGTGCGTGGTTCTCTCTCGATCTCCGGATCAAAGGCAGGAGGATTCGCTCTATCAAGTTGAAAGACCGCAGAGATTGAAGCTTGGACAGCTGGGTTACGGCCTTTACTAGTGCAGTGCATATCGGAGCAAGGTCTCCATCGCTATGTACACTAGGAGGCACACAGTCCCTCTCGGCAATTGTCCACAGATCTTCGGACATTGGAGAACGTTCGTTCAATTCCGCGGCCATGGGAACGACCATGGTTTCGAGAGCATTGACAATAGCGTCTTGTTGCCTAGGACTGCATGTGCAAGAAAGCACTTGAGTGAAGCTGTCCACGATAGTAGCCCGAATATGTATGTGCGTTGCGTTCTGAAAGAGCGAAAGCAAAGCATGGACGATGAGCTCATCGCCGAGGAAAGAAGACTCCTTCAAGATTTGAGCCAAAATTTTCACCGTAGTGACTTTCACCATTGATAGGGTAGGGATATAAGGTCCAGGCGATGTGATTTGATCCTCATTTGCCGCAAACATATTTCGCTGAGAGAGTCGTTGCACAACGCCGTCGGTAAGGCTGAGCATTAACTTGCTTGCGTGATCAGGCGGTAGTCTCTTGAGGATACCAGAATGAAGCAGGATGCGATGCCATGGTGTCTCTCCCGGAGTCTCTAAAACCACGCGAGTGATGAGATCTGTGGCAAGTCCCGGCCTATCCGAGAGAACAAGGAGCCGAAGAACAAAGCTTGTCCAAACGCGGAGAGCATTTGGAGGCACGGGCTCTTCGAATGACTTCTCAACAAGTCTATTTGCTAGTTGCATGAGAAGACTCGGTGGTATAACTGGGAGAAAGCTCTCTAGGATTTGCTTGACATTGTCGTCACTAGGCGTCTCACGCCCAAGTAAGTCTCCATCCAAGGAGATGGCAGGGAAGCGTGGGTTCAGAGGAGGAAAGGGATGATCAAAAAGTCGAGATCGAGCTTGAGTCCGGCCATCTAGTGACAGAAGCGCAGCTGCAATGAAAGCCTCTCTTGCCGACCCTGGTACGTTTGAAGTGCTTGAGCCGTATCTTTTGATGTCCCAGAAGTCCGGGATACTAAGACTGTCTAGCGAGGGCTGAGGTGAGTCCCATCGAAGTCCTCTAAGTTTGTCGATAACAAGCAGTTCTAGTTGCCTCTCTTGAACTCCAGGTAGACTTGCTCGAGGTCCGGGATTCCATCCGACCGGGGAAGTGACCAAATCGCTTCGAACAGGGAGCTGTGGACTAGAGTGTGAGGGAACATTTAGCATCGAAGCGGTGGGTGGCGCGCCTGCGGAGGAGAATGTCTTCCTCCAGTAGACCCTGCACTCCAGTGCAGACATGCGGTCGCCTCTCAATGCCTGAGTAGCATGTCTCCACGCAGTTTGCAGCCGGGTTTCCCGTTCAGCAGGGTCACACCAGGAAAGATATATCCTTAGCGCAAAGGTATAGCTTTCCTGAAAATTACTGATTGCTGAGAGAGTTGGTCCATCTTTAGGTATGAGTCGAAGCGCATGGGCTGGTTCCAGGAAGACCACACCCTTCGCTTTCTCTTCGAAGAAAGGCAGGCGCCCCTGCAGCTCAGGCATACCTTTGCGCTTTGTGCCATCGTCATACATCCTTGGAACATCGTCCCGACCCAGAAACCAGAGCTTGTCGATTGGCAGCCCGCGTGGCCAAGGAGGTTCAAGCGTCGTCACAAGTCGGTTGCTCACAGCCCGATGTCGATACCAAAGACTGTCGCGTTGCATGGCAAGCTCGTCAATGAATCGCAGCGTTGCTGTGGATAGATGTCCCAAAGGAGTCGCTGTCTTCTCAGTATAACGCCTTGCTTTGAGCGGACCTTCAGTATCGTTGAACTCCAAAGCCTCATTATTCTGATTGAGCCCAAGATCTTCGGCTTTGAGTAACATTCGCAGTGTATCTTGCCATACAATCAAGTAGACTTGATTGTCTGTCAGCGCACGCTTGGCCTGAAGAGCGTTCACTCGTCGGAGTCGGATTGCGACGACTTTCTGGTAAAGAAGGAAAACCTTTTCCCAATGGCGTTTACTGAAGGAAGTTTCGCCTTGTGCCAATATGGCGGATTGCAGCAGGCCCAAGATGACTTCGTTGCCCTTGTGGACGTTTCGCTCGAGGATGTCAAGACTCTCATGTTTAGGGATGTCCTCGGGGATCCCGGAAAGAAGACTTATAGTTTTTTCATCCGAGAAAACCTTCCCACCAGAAGGATAAGAGCCATAAAGCTCCACAACAGTCTTTGGATCTCTGCTAAAGCGCCGCGCCCAGATAATTGTATCTTGCAAAAGGTCCAATGATCTGGATGCCACGGCAAAGTACAGCGCAGCATTAATCCAAGCAGATCGCACTGGCTGTGAACCGCTATTCTCTGCCATCTGCTTACTGTGCAATGTTCTTTCACGGCCTTCAGAAAATACCGCCTCCGGATCATGGAGCAAATGAAGACGTAGAAGGTCCCTAAGTGAGCCTTCACCACAATTCTCCAGAGCGCGCATGTCACCATGCGTTTCGGGCTTTAGATGTCCAGGTTTGGCTGATTCGTAGCGGTTGAACAGGAGAATTGCGTCAGTGCGAGACAGAGCCAACAAGAGTTTTTCGGAAAAGGGATCAATAGTCGCACGTCTCAGTTGGTCACTATCCTCAATATCGAGCCTGAACTGATAATGATTGGCAAGAATGCATCGAAGCAAGCTGTATCGTTGTTCACGCTTTGCCGAGAGTACATAGGTCTGGACGTTGTTGTAATACTTGTTACTCAAGTGTAAAGGCACCTTACAAGCTCGCAACAACGTTGTCAGTTTTGGCTCGTAAAGAGTAGGATCGCGCTGCCAGAGTCTGATCACGTCCCATAAGAATCGTTCATCAAGGCGCTCGCACTCCCAGCGCTGCCATCGATGCTTTGTTGGCCTCTTGCCAATTCGCGTCGAAGTGCAGTACGCAGTTGCGTCTAAAGCATCTGTTGTGAATTTGACAGATGCTCTCCTCCGAACCAAGCGTCTAAGAAGACTTCGTATGGCAGCATCTAACCAATCGGCGTCTTCAATGATTGTCCCTCGATTTTGCAAAGTCTGAAGTACACTCAGGGTGAATGACATGCTTACGGAGACGGTCCGGTCGCTGGTTTCTGGCTCCTGGGGAACAGATTGGAAGAGAGGCAAGTATCTGCCGAATTCGGAGTCGAGAGTGTGTCCGCACGATCTGGCAGCGTCTAGGCATCGGTTCCTGTGTAAAATGACATCGGTTTCGAAGATTTTGGCCATGTCCAAGTTTTTACTGCCATACTCTGAGATCCATGCGTCCTTGGTCTCGGTGGTACAAGTGTATACCAGCTTGGCATAAAGCTCCCGTAAAGATCGCTCATCCGGATTCTGCTCTCTGGAGGCCAGAGTATTGAGAAGGTCGGTCACCAATGCTTGTCTCTTGGGGGTACTGTGTCTACTAGAGCTGCATCTTGCCACAGCCTTGCAGAATTCTTTGACGTGGATCACCGAGAACTCTGCCAGTAGCTGGACGATGCTCTCAGTGCCTCCAAGTGCATTCCATAGAGTCTCACAATCAGCAGTGCGAAATCTTCGTCGGAAGTTGCGGATTGCCGAGCTCCGTACGATGATCGAATGTGACTGGCGCAGACCTGCGACTGTGGCACTGTGATCAGGGCATGATGAAGTCCAGAGGGCATATACCATAGGCGGAAGTGATCCGGACTCGATGACTTGCAGCAGCTGTCGTGTAATACTCTCTGGGGCGTGTTTTTCGCTCTGGGCGCTTTCGTGAAGATAAAGAGCAATATCTCCCGGGGACGCGGTGCGCAGGAATTGATGTTCTAGAAGGGAGGCCATGGTGGAAATGTATTGTTGATATTCAAAGATAAGCCACTCACGAAGAGGGAAAGATAGAGCCGCGTCTCTGCGGAGTGGACATTCGCTCGAGAGTGCTCTGAGCCGGGTAGTTGTTTGGAGAAATGGAATGGATGAACGAGGATGTAAGAGAAGGCGAAAAAGCGCAAGGATGTATTAGAAGAGATATTAGCAGTCACTTCCGCCAATTGACTCACCGTATATGCAGTGACTCTACATGCCGGTGCATGCGTCTGCCGACTGGTGATCGATGTTGGCACGATGGAAGCTGAAGGAATTCGTCCGACGCCTCAGCGTCTCAGCTTGACTCGAGAATGAGACGGCGTCATCATCCTGTAGGGATGCTGCAAGCCTAGCAAGATGTCACATCATCTAGTGATGTTGTGGATGACATGGTTGCCTTGTTGCATTGTGATCATGTCGAAGTGAGTAGTGAAAGTGGAAGAAACTAAAGGAAGACTGGTTCGTTGTGACCCGGGGGAGGCAACTACGTGTTGATGCCTCAGGCCACTATGATGCAGTGCACACAAGACATCGGTCGAACGTCGACGCGCGTGTGCTTTTGGCAACAACTAACTTGCTGTCCACCTTAACAAGTCGATTACTTGTAAATACGCTTTGGAGCATGTGGCATTGGAGATAGGAAGCGGCAAGAAGGGGTATTTAGATCGTTCCACCAACTTATCGGACATCGAAGCGACAGTCTCTTTGGAAAGCATCAGCTTAACAGCTAATCATCGACAAGACTATCTTGATTTTGCTTTGAGACTTTTCGAGTGGACGCCCACAAGCTACCGAGTGCCAACGTACATACGAAGCGTTCACTCGGCGAGCTTCGATATACGCCACCGCGCGGCACGAGCGCTCAGCTGTGAGGAAAGTGTGCTCTTGTACGTTCAAACATGGACAACAATAGCAGACGAATGGATATATGGTTTCGGCAGAGCAAATAATTGACACAATGCACGCGCGAGGGGAATCTGCATTCGTCTCCCGGATGGATAGCCCCGCAAACTCGCATACATGTAGGTCTCGCAAAACCTCAGACTCGCCAGCGACATTCACGCGCACAGGATATCTCCAATTGCTCGCATGACCGCGGGACTGAACAAACCCTGCGGACAGATTTAAGGCCTTATGGCCACGAAGGGTTGAGCTAAAAGGATTTCTTGATGGCATCTGAAGACTCACTACGTCATTCGTGCTGTAGCTTGATATTTTAGTACCAATGTACATAAGAACTTCACACTCAGCCTTCCTATCACACTTTCGTCAGCTGAGAACCTCAATTCGTTGTGAAACAAAGATCGTATATTTCTACCTCACAGAAGATGGCAGCATCAGCTAACGCACCAATTCCAGCGGAATCGATTGAGAAATGGTGTGCAACTTCGCGCATAACTTATGGGACCAGTCCACGAGCTAATCAGAGCTCTCGTACAGGGCCAACTACTTACATTCCTCCGACGTATCTTCTTTCCGAGAGGCATGTGCGAACACAAACGTGCAAAATTTGGACAGCGTGATGAGACCATTCTTCTCTACATGGAGCACCAGCCTGATGGGCTCTGACTTGGAGAACTTAAAGTCCATTGCCTCAGACGACCAGATTCGCCAGCTTCTGCACACAATAATCATCAAAGATGACATTGACAGACTGGATCTTTGGACAGCAGCAGAACTCCCTTCAGCAGCCCAGACATATTTCATCTGGCCTCGAGATGAATTGGGGAAAGTTGACGCCAGTCGAATTGGCCTGGCAGATCTAACGCAGATGCTTCATGCGAGGCTACTACAACCTACAACGATCAAGATCCGTGACTATCAACCGAACGAGGGAAATCTTAACTACCTATCTTTCTTCCCGGAACTGGCGCATTTGCAATCTTCAGTGAGACCCCGTCCATCATCAAATTCGACACCATACATGGCGAGAGACCTGTTGAATGGCGCTAAGGTCGCTCTTACATCTCTTACCATCTCACCAGCCGACTCTGGATCTCTGATAGCTGGAGAGCCATTCTGGGGGTACATGTCGACGATTGGAAACCCACACATCGGGGAAGCAGTGCTTGGACTTAGTTATGAATCTCAGGGTCGAAAGACGAACATGTCGATCCTTACCTCGGCGACTCTGTCCCTGGATGAGGGAGCAGCATCGTATTGGCTTGAAGAAGTCTTCTATGGAGCAACGTCACTCAAGCGCCTTGACCTTCAGTTGGCAAGTCTAGACGCCGTATCACTAAGGGCACAGAAAGTGATACCTGAGCTCGCTTATTTGAAGCTTCACGGAGCACGTTCGATATCGATGCAACAGATCCTCGCTATGATAGCTTCCTCCAAGGAAAGCTTGACTCACATCGACTTCCGCCAGGCTGGGCTCTCAGATGATTCGACATGGCAAGAGGTTCTCTCTATCATTGCGAGAGAGTACCAAGCATTAAGTCATTTTACTATGCGGGTCCTACGAGAAAATGCCCGAGGATCTCCAACTCTCGACTTCCATAAGTTCAACCGAGAAGAGATTCCACCAGAGTGTCGAGATGGTTTGAATCTTGACGAGCGCGGACCTGAGATGAGACTTGTGAGGGTAAGCTATGAAGGTCCCCAAGCAGGAAGAATGTTGGAAATCTTGAATGAGTGCGGCTATGTACCCACGAAAGAGCAACTGGAGCATAGACGTGCAAACGGGCCACCAAACTGGCGGGAACTCACCAGGCCAACGACAAACGATTAGTCCTGGCTATATTCCACGAAGCTTACGTTCCTTGATTACTATAGGGGGTTCTGATGTGGTCGGGTCAGCCATGGATAAGGCATGCTACATTCTCGGGCTGTGATGCACTGGCAAGCCGTCTGAGTCTGGGGAGAGATTCGTTGAAATCTAATAGTTATGCTTATCTCGCACTCTCGCTCGCAGTCTGAACAAAGCATTTTGCAATTCTTCAAAGTGAACAATTGGCAGGCATGCTGCAAGCAGAACATGGAGACCTCGTAAATTACTTATCCAACGACACGATGTTACCCTCCACAAACGCCAGCATAAGTGCAAACTGGAAGAAGACAGCATGTGTCCAGAGTACAGACCTACATCATGAGTTGACACGTCAGTTCACGATCTAAGCGCATGGGAGGGGAGCGCACATACTCCGCCTGGGTGGACAGTACAGTTATCTGAAGACTGGCAAGCGACGCAAATCCCACCATCAAGACCAAGCTCTTGACAATGTGTCCCTCCAACCAAGTATTCCGAGACACAAGAGCATAGATTGCCATTCGGGCTTCCACATGGAACAAAGCTCTCACAAGCCGACAGCTGAGTACATTTTTGCGGTCCTGGCGGATTGTTCTTGACACATCGGCCGTTCTTGCATTTCTTGTCTGCGGGACAAGCGTCATTGCATTTTCCGCAGTGTTTAGAGTCGGTCATAAGGTCCACGCAAACGTCTTTGCATTTCTTCTCGCTCATTTTGCGGCAGTTCGCTCATAAAACCGACGCCATTAGTCTTCTCAATGTACCTCGGAATGTTCCCACTTACCACTCAAAGCCGTCTCAGTCACCATAGCAAACACGATGAGCCTAAGCAACATCTTGTCCTGCTGAATGTCGATGTTCAGATATAGGGACTGTTGGTATGTTGAATGAGTCGATGCCGAGAGCATTGAAAGAGCTTCAGCAGGTTGTTGTCCACTCGAATGGGCAAATATAACTCTTGAAGCAACGCATCGACAAACCTATACCCCGCATTTACTGTGCAGTTGATACAAAATGAATTAAGTAAGAACGCATGGTCTGATGTCAAGCTGGCGTGATATATCGCACGTCGTGGGGTGATGTGGCGCTCTTTAACACCAGTGACAAAGTTAAGATTCTCCTACCTGAAGCTTATTTGGTTTGAGCATTGGATCTTATACCAGACCCGCAACAACACATTCACGTCTCGTGTGGAAGAGGGAGATTGAAACCGTTTGGATAAGTGCTACCTATTCGTCAACAATAGTCAGTAAAAATCATCATAACTTCATCGCTGCATTCGGAATGTGGACGTCGGGCATGTTAAAGCATTGTATACAATATCTCACAGAGTTCAGCCTTGAAAGTTATCTATGGAACCTTCAACTTCATTGGCTCCATCATCGCAGTTCATGACCTTTTGACAAAAACTCGCCCACAAACAGCCTAGGCCTCTGAAGCCTTCTTGAGTGCAGCCTGGAGCACCTCAATATCTGGCTTGTTCAGAGCGGTGTAGTTGTTACCTGCCACTTTGTGAATGCGGATACCATTTGTATGTCAATTCCACCGGTTCATCACAACTTTTCACGAGTTATGACTGGAGACGTCCAAGAATGGCAAGGCACGTGACATGAAAAAATTGCAAGGCCACAACTGTTGCACTATACATGCGATCCTATTCTCTGGAATCCCAATAAAAGCGAAGCTCGTCCTTCGACTCCACACCAGCAATAGCAGTCCTCAAATCGCTACCCATAGGCTCCGGTCCACTGCCAATGACCTGCGTGTATCCGCCACGCTGAGTTGCTCGGCACAGGAAAGAAGACAGCACTTCCTGCATGGAAGGGTGTTGATTACCCAGGAATTTTATGCAAAATCGCTCGCTGTTCACGCTCATGAGCTCTTCGAATGATTTTGAATTTGACAACATGGATGAGGGAGTTGAGGAGCTGATGCCGACTTTCTCGGGATCACTTGCAATGATCTGAGTCTTCACGGGCTCGTCTTGACCGGATAGGTGGGCATTGAACTCTCGCGTGACGATGACCGTGATGCGAAGACCCGGATTCGTTTCGAGGCTATTTTTCAGAGCGGCAAACTCTTCCTGTAGCCAAAGAAGATCTTGCGCATAACGGATGACCCAGACAAAGTCGACGACTGCTTGTGGTTGAAGGGTCTGGCGTAATGCAGCAATGGCCACAGGTAAGGTGAAAGTGACCCCAGTACCACCGGACACCGCGAGCACATTCTCGGTTAAGTCACCCGGAAGATCGGGTCCGTAAGGTCCAGTAATGATCACAGGCAGGTCGGTTCGTCCGGCGAGAGAGACAAGTTCGGCTGTTTGGCCTTTGCGTGCCCGAAGGAGGTAGACATGGCGCTGGACCTTGCTTGCAGGATCCGGAGACGAGGCAACGGTGAATGGGTGCGATTGCCAGATACTCAGGCTAGGGAAGCAAAGGAAAAAATGCTGACCAGGCTTCCAGGCGCTATGTTCGAAGTTAAAAGTGATTCGTACACAGAGGTCTTCAATTTCACCAAGGACTTGGACATCGGCGGAAGCGCGACGGAAGCCAAACCCAATGCCTTTTGCAGAGCCCATGTGAGTACAGCATGTTCTAGCCATTCGCATGGATTGATCGAGAACGATCAAGATCAAGCTGGGAACCATCCAGCACCAAAGTCTGTCCCAGTGACCCCAGCAAGCGCCGATATAGAGGACTGCAACAAACGAGTGTGTGATCTTAAAAAATTCGTAGCCAGTCCATCTGATAGCGCGCTTGGTGCTGAACACCGTCAAAAAGCAAATGAACAGGAGCGCGACGCAACCAAAGACTGCGTAGAGCTGGTTCAACCACTTAGCATAGACCTGTGGCTGAGGCTCGTAGAGCTTTCCCTCGATGATCGTCCAGCCAATGGTGTGGATGACGGATTGAACGAAAATGACTCGTCCTGTCCATCGATGCAGGAAGTTGAAGTGTTGGTATGGAATCCCCGTAAGCATTGTAAGAATGCTCTCACGTGTGCCGAGCAACACCGTGAACGGCGTAAGAGCATACGCGAGAACGCCGACACGGTCGGAGAATCCTCCCAGCCCACTGCGCGTATTGTGGTAGTTGGTGTCTTTGATCGGAGTGACCCATGTTTTATAAACGATGCCAACGAGTCTAGTGAATTGTTAGCCGACCGTACTTGGAAAGCCATTCATTTGGTGAAGATGACTTACGAGAAGATCAAGAGATATCCTAGCATGATGGCCAAGATGGCCACTTGTAGCCCTGTCACACGACCAAAGATGGATCTCAACGGGGTATCCACCAACAACCATCTTCTCTTCAAGCGTTCAGCTCTATTGCAACAAGCATCGATAAGGCCGCCAACACGTTGTGCTGGACCTCCCATCCGCCAACCACGGAGCGTGACCCAAACAACCGCGATACCGAGCAAGACGCCCCACATGATGAACGAGTATATCATGGAAACATCATGCATCCAGTAGACACCATCCAGATACTTGCACGTACCTTCATCGCTGGTGCAAGGCAACACTCTGTCGGCATAGCCCCAATGTGGCTGCAAAGTTGCATCTGCTTGATTGTGGTCTTGAATATGGCGAGGTTGAAGCAACAAGGACGACATGGTGTGTGGGCGCTTGAGGCGATCAGCGGTGCAGAAGCGATAAGATGATGCCGTTTGTCGAAATGCAACAGTGGCTAGCGATCAAATATCATGGAACAAGGACACTTTGGGCAGACTTGTCATCGCTTCAAAGACCATTGGCCATCTGTCGAATATCTGCATTGCGAGAGATGCTCTCCCGAATGGACCACAACATGTTTTGAACCACGCATGAGCCCTACCGCGTCGCCAAGAATGTTAGCGAGAAGACGCAGGTTCGAGAAGACAACGAACGGGCTAAATATTTGGTGAGAGGAATTCTTTCGGATAAAGTGAGCAAGTTTCCACCTACAAAGATCGCTCATTGGCAACATGTAAGCGCGAGTCATGCTGCGGATGCTCTTGATGCGGGCATTAGGGTCCATATGAGGTCGTTTATGGGGTCAAAACCGCTTCAAATCGGACTCTTCCTAGCCGTGCGCATTGAATTTCATTCAGTAGACAGCAACGCCTCCGTAAAAGCCCGCCAGCGCTCGCTAAATGTCTGCAAGTCGGCCGTCTCGGTATACCTAGTGTGTTCGATTATTGTCGCTTCGCACGTGGTGGATCTGCGGGAAGTGTGAACACGCGAATACTGTCTCACCGTTGTGCTAACTTACTTTGTTCTATATGCACCAACGGTGACAAGACTTTGTGGCTGATCCTCTACTTACGCCTTACCTTGGCGCCTATATTTGCTCAGAGGCCTTGTTTCTTGTCGACAGCGAGCCTACAAATCCGTCGTCGTCACTGTATGGGATCTTTTTTAAAACATACTGCCTTGTTTGATCAAGAGAAGTGGAAAAAGCAACCCAGTACTCGAATTAACAACCACAACCATGGACCACAGCATGCACGACATGGGCGACATGGACATGGACTCTTCCAGCTCCGGCCACTCAATGGCAATGAGCTTCTTCGACGCACACGACACCACGCTCTTCTCCACCCAATGGACGCCTTCGAACGCTGGCCAATATGCCGGGACCTGCATTTTCCTTATCGTCCTCGCCATCATTTTCTGCATGCTCAACGCCTATCGTCACATCCTCGAAGCGAAATGGTCAGATCGGGACAACTCCCGACGCTACGTGACTGTCGCGAGTCCCAAGGATCGAGACCAGGAGAAAGAAGGAGGTCTGCTCGCTGAAGGCGAGCGCGAAAGCACCTTGACGGTGAACGGAGTCAAGGAGCAAGTGAGGGTTATCCGGACGCCGCACAAGGCTGGCGTTCACGTCAAGCCTTGGAGGCTCAGTACTGATTTGCCTCGGGCTTGCATTTTTACTGTTCAGCATGGCGTTGGTTACTTGCTGTGAGTATCTCTGCCGTCCATCCATGCCAGGTTTTGAACTTTTACTGACGTTCTGCAGCATGTTGGCAGTCATGACTTTTAACGTTGGATATTTCTTGTCTGTTCTCGCAGGAATGTTTCTCGGCGAGTTGGCGTGCGGCAGATACTCAGACGCCAGCGATGGACACCACCACTGAGGGAACCGCGAATATTCGAGGCGGTTCCTGACTGTGCATGAGAGTACGCGCAAGACCGGCTTATGCAGCCTTATTGAGACATCGCTTTTCTATCAAAATGCGAACAACACACTTTGTTGTCGTCTCGCTCCATGACCGATGGAAACTGAAACTTATGTCAAACATTGATCCGAAGAGAACGCAGTTCCACCGATTGTAAATCAAAAACCTGACGTCTTCAAGGTTCTGCCGTCAAGCGTGTGCAGGATGAGCATGTTTCTTGCCGAGTCACGAATATAGCCAAGAGAAGAGGATATGGCCAAGAACAATCATATTACCCCATTGCTCGTATGTTGCAGCCATAGCCAATCGATTCGGTCTTCGTTTTGTCTGCAGTCCCATCAGCCCAGAAAGTCGTTGTGGACAAGCGAGGGAAAAGCGGGTCCCTGCGAAGATTGAGCAAGTTTGAGAAGCGACGGCCGTTAAGCCGTTACACACGTTCTGAGGCCTTGAAGATAAATATGTTGTAGGTTCCGTTTCTTGAGTAGCGAGCGTGGTCGATACAGATTACATGGGTTCCATACGCCGTTTACCTTGGAGATGTAAAACGCTCATCTTTCAAGACCGAGCCCACTCGTCTCGAATCCCACTCTCCAATCGACCATCGCCAATTCCCAACCGCTAGAGAGACAGTCGGACCGCGCATTCTCGTCTCGTAGTCGAGGTTGATCCCCGACGGCAGACTGGATGATCCTTCGATCAGGCATCAAGTTCCCATCGGCGGAATAGAAAGAGATTTGGAAGCGCGAATGGGATAACGGAACCGTCGAAACAACGATTTCATGATATGGGAAAGAGATAATCGAGCCGGTCGATGTTAATCTTGCCACAAAGGCAAGAAGAAAACAGTTGGAAACCACGCGAAGGATACAATCTGCCCGAGTAGCACAGAGGTAGCTTCACGATAGGTGGCATTATTAGTTTAGTGATGGGATAACCGCGGCAAAAGAAAGCACGACTCCACTCAGCAGCAGGCTGTTGGGAACCTTGGCGCAAACCCATCGTGGATAAATAGCCTTCTTCCAAATACGTGTCCATCCATCTGTCACAAATCTCCATCTGCACATTCCGACGATTCTCAATCCCACATAAAAACCTCCATTCATCCACCCCAATCCCAATCATGGGCTGTGGAAGCGCTACCTGCACCTGCACTACTTGCACTTGCAACCCTGGTGCCTGCAAGTGCTCTTCATGCCCCAAGGTATGTCGGCGTTGGTTCTCTGAGTGCGCATGCGATTCTGACGAGAAACAGTAAACTGGTTTGGACTTTGAACCACAAGAACAGCCGGTAACAAGGATCGCATTGGATCGTTCTAAGTATGTACTCAATACCAAGTCCTCATAGTCGACTTTATCTGACCAACTTGCAGTATCGTCAAGGGTGGCAGCTTATCATAATGAGCTAGGCTTACGACTTACTCCAATCGATACTTTTTTCAACGAAGCTTGCTCTCTATCCTCTTACATGTACATCAATTCCGTATCATTTGCTGCCCTTGTATGATAGTGCACCTCTTGTATGGCTGATTCGAGTCTGCTTTACTGACTCTTCGGCTTTCGGGCCATGATACCAATCCAGGGAGGATGGAAATCTAATTGTGTTCCGAATATACGTCTTGGACTGCGCCCCGATTGTTACCAAGATCAAGGATTGAGTCGATCAGGCTTTTGATGAGGTTTGCCCTAGTCTTTGCGAATGATGATTTTCGGGTATCAGTTTTGTCTGAGAACAATGGAAGAATCAAGACTGATTTTGTACAACCGCGGGATCGCGAGGTCCCAGGGCGTCCACTAGCTAAGCATTTATCATCGCAATCTCATTGATCAACTGAAAGCGGTGTTGAAGAGCCCTGATCAATTGACCGCAACGATTGTGATCAAATGTGCTATTCTACAGATGTAACCAGATTGGCGTTAGAGGAAAGTACCCCTTCGATCTTTTACGACAGCTTTATCGACCATGATCGCCGTGTGCGGCACTTCTATAATTTTCTCGGATGTCTCCTGACCATGGTTCGGCAGACTTCCACCGATGCCTCAAGTCGATATAAGCGCACCAAATTTGGTGGAGTTCTTGCGCTGACCCGCCGGGAGAGCTGCATTACATCTGAAGTTATCACCTTCGACTTTCGAATTCACAGGCTAGGTAACCTGCACAACAATTGTGTCGCTTATTGAAGAGAATACCTGCCCAAGTCAAACGCATCGTGGTGAAACAGCTATTTATAGTTTTCGGCCGCGGACACCGAGAGCTGGGCGAGTTAGGGCTGGGCTGTGCAAAGAAACAACAACTTGACTTCAAGACGAGCGATCAAATTTCTGCTTTCCTGGGCAATTATACAAAGACATCATCAGCTGGCTGAGGATAAGGAGTAACTCGAAAACCACGTTCCAGGTCTCAGCCCGTCACAATCGCCATGCAGCCACAATCAGGAGACTTTGCGGAGAGCGACATCATGGACTCGCTTTCCCTGAAGTCCAAAACCTCCTCGGATCACGATGAAAGTACAAAAGACATCTTGGTAGATGCCCGAGGCGACCTCATATTGGAAATTGGCCTCTCAGATAAAGATGGCTCGCCCCAACGCTTCCGAGTGTGTTCTCGGACTCTCGCCCGGGCATCCCCGGTGCTCGAACGCATGCTATATGGCTCTTTCGCCGAGTCAAACTGCAAAGACCAAGGAGACTGGATAATCGAGCTTCCAGAACTAAATCCCTCACCTTTCATCCTGCTCGCATACATTTCCCATGGGCAGCTCTGGAAAATCCCCAAATTTCTCACAACTGATAAGCTCTTTGACCTTCTCATTCTCACACATTATTACGACTGCACACCAATCTTAGCACCCTGGGCAGACAGATGGCTTGCATCCATACAGGAACCGGCTTCACAGAACGAACTCGAGATGTACAAAGTCATGTTCATCTGCCAGGAGCTGGGCGAGAAGCGGACGTTTGAGATCACGGCTCGCAGGCTGGTCCTGGAGGGCTTCAGATCATCCTCACGGGACGAACTGCATGACCAATTGGGCGGGCACCTTTGTCACATTGTTGACCGGGTTGATGCGATTCGAGAAGATACCGTCACAGCAATGCTAAACTTATTCCGCGATCTGTCAGACATCCTGGTCGTGGTAGACGAGAAACCTCGATGGTGCAGATACGCATCCTACATGGGTCCACATCGATGCGAGTCGATGATTCTTGGCTCAGTGGTGTTTTGCCTCACTCGTGCAAATCTCTGGCCCATACCAGCGTCGCATGAGATCAACGACAGTGTGATGGGGCTGTACCGCCAGCTGACGAGTATTGTCATCCATGATATCGGGCAGCCGGATAAGAAAGGAAACGACCATACACAATGCAATCCGAGGGGTTTCTTACTTGAGAGACTGCAGCGCATCCTGGCTGACATGGCAGATCCGTTGGTCGAGGGGGAAAGGGAATACGTCAAGAAACAAAGGCAGCGGCTTGGGTATGCGAAGGATGGCACCGAATGATGTAAAAGGGTATCGCTCTCCATTAGGTAGCTTGACAATAGAATTGCCAGTCTCTATTCTGTTGGACTCCGTCAGCGGAGAGCTTGTTCTTCCATGTTCCAGCTCTTCCTTCACAGCCTGCCGTGGATTCTTAGGAATCCAAGATCTTCAAGTATTAGGTCTTGACGCCGATGTTCTTTTGTAACCCACGTGAACCGCCGAGCTGTAAGCGCGGATAATCGTTGTTGTTTTGTTCGAATAGGCATGCTCGCCGACTTGAACCCAACACAAAAAGTCCAAGAGTCGAAGAGTGTTAAGTTTACGAGACCATCCATCACCAGGGTCCAGCCAAGTGGCAGATCTATTTCAGCTGAAAGGGCAGACCCGAACAATTGCCAATCTTAGTCAGCCAAGCAAACTCAGCCTTAAGGGATCCAGCTAACTTCTAGGCGTAATCCTGGACCCAGCAAAGCAAAAGCGGAGTTGGTGCAACGACACTGTACATCGATCCTACACTTGGGATGATTTGCTACACGACGAGATGCCCAGTTACATAGCCACCTCGAAAGGATTAATCCATTGTTTTGTTGGCAGCTTCTTGTGCAAGCAAATTTGGGGCTCATATTCCATGGCAAGGCAGTATCTAAATCCGTAATCTTGGAAAATAAAGCACCAAAGGGGTATATAACAACTCCTTCTGATGCTTTCAAACCAGTACTTGCTCTCCCATCCAATCCTCAACAACCACAATTACACCACGCTTCAACTCAAACAAAGCGACCACTATCACCAGCAACCTTCTCTAACACGAGTCAACATGAAATTTCAAGCCGCACTCGCTGCCATTCTCTCGACAGCTTTTGTCGCCCACGCAGCGCCTGTCGAAAACGGCCGAGAAACGGGAATGACCTCGTTGCGAGATGATTCAAAGCTCCAAGCGAGACAGGTGATGACTGAAGAAGAGATCAGAGAGTCAATCGAACGCACCACCCCGTTTGTAAGATTTGATGTATCTGTGGAAGGCGCTGCATGCTTCGTTTACTAACTTCTCAACCAGCAACAATGCGACAATGTATCGCACTTCATCGACGAAACGAGCAACGATTCATCCTCGCCATTGCGTAGAGACTGTCAAGAACTGCTTCGAGAACTGAGACGCGACGGACGACAAGAAAGCAGGACAACCTCGGGTACTTTATCACTGGATCGTGGCGGTTTTATTCTCGGCTGGAGCGAAGGCACGAACTGTGCCATTGGGGCCCGCCGCCTCGATACGGGACATATCGTCTCGTTTGGGAGAGATGACGCCATCGATTTGCTTGACGATGCGTTGTCGAGGGAGGATTTCGGCAGGAACAATCGCATTGGGGTGCGTGGGGAGCTCAGTTGCAATATTCCTGTCAGTACTTCGGGGGCTACTGCGCAGGTCCAGTTCAGCATTTCCCACGCTGATGATTGGTGAAAGGTTCAGTTATACTGTACTGGAGCTGAGGTGGGACTTTAGCTCTCCTGCTGCTTGTATGATGTTCTGTGTCTCATCGAACGACTTCAATTTGGGGGTCTAGCGTTGTTTTAGACTGTCAATATATACAAATCAATGCATGCACTAAAAGATGACGGTCTCACAATCGCTCTCATGTGGATCACCACTCAACAATCACAGATCAAAAACGTTCAAGATTCTAGCAGCAATTGTGTCTGCAGCAACTTTCGTTCTCGCCACAATGTCTAGGAGCTGGATCTAAAAGCGTCCAGCAAGGCACTTTGCGCACATGTAGCTGTGTTACCGGATGAATTGTGATCTAGAAAGTCTGCCAAACAAATGACCGCATGACTGTCTATTACCTTCATTCTGATGACGTGTCTGTCCTGAAGTCATCTTCTTCTTGAATCTCTGCCCGCACATCCCCGCCCCGTGAGGCCTCTTTTCATTCACTGCTTCTTTCAACAGTCCCATAGTAGAAAAGACTCATATCCTCGGGAGTTGGATTGCCTTTTGCAGCAACTTGCAGCATTCGATCCTTGCTTGCAATCTCTCCACTCGGGTCTTCGACGGTGTTGTTCAAGCCCATGCGAATTAGAAAGTTGATTAGTCGGCCACATTCTTGCGGCCGGTATTGGGAAAGTCGCTTTTCCGAATGTGCCTCTTTCCAAGCGTACTCAAGTACGTTGCCTTGCGGGGGCTCCCCAAGAAGCTCT
This sequence comes from Cladosporium sp. MBC 237, assembly GCA_030772445.1. Lineage (NCBI taxonomy): Eukaryota > Fungi > Ascomycota > Dothideomycetes > Cladosporiales > Cladosporiaceae > Cladosporium > Cladosporium sp. MBC 237. The sequence continues at coordinate 66,404 of JAPHCH010000014.1, read as the reverse complement.
TGCCAGCCTTTCTTGTCCAGAAAAGTCTTCAAGGTCCGATGGATCATCCTGGCGTTCACCACTACTGTGCATTTCGCTTCGCCCGATACCTTGTGTGGTTTAGATTGATACTTCATCATAAAATTATCTGGGACAGTTTCGACAACGCCACCAGCGAGTACGCCAAGATGTCTTCCGAATCTAGCCAGGTCCTCGCTATCCATTGTATCACCGAATGAAGGGAGGCGGACGTCGGCAAGGTATGCCGCTTCAAACAACTGTGAAAGTTGTAGCGACTCCTTTGCCGCATCCAATAATTGAAGGATGACTCCGCACGCGTGTCTCAAGTCGGGTTCCAGAGATTTGAAGATGCGAGAATACCTCTCCTTCAAATCTGGATGCATTTTCTCAATGAGTTTCTGAAGCCACGTGTATTCCAGTTTGCGGTTAAGAATCAGCTCCTGGGAAACCTCTGAAACTGCAAACCGAGCCCAGAGAAAAACCCCAAGGGAGTGTTCTGAAATGCTCTTCGCTGCATGGTTCAGAACATTTCTGTCGCGGTCGTTTCTTGGCTCCCAAGTCGCCATTAACCTGTCCCGCGCATACATCTCGATGCCCTTGCTGTTGACCTGATCCATGTAAAACTTCCAGCTGAGCCTGCTGTAGTTCTCAGAGAATGGAAGCTCGTTGCGACTCGACACGCAGACCTTGGCTCGAGAATTGGTAATTTCCTTAATCAGACTCATGAGATCCGGCTTCTCGCCTGCATATTCATCGAGTCCGTCCAGGAACAACAGGATCGATCCATCATTTTTGTCGAGAACGTAACGAAAAGCCTTGGTCCAGTGAGCATGCGACAGATCGTCCTTTGGTGCTAAACCCAGGTGGTTGGTGATTGAAGACTCTACAATGTTGAGTCGTTTCAGCAGCTGATACAATAACGATCGACGCAGACCCTCGAAATTGTTCGCGATGCCAGTCTTTGCTCTGAAGTCAAAGAAGAAAGAAGCAACTGTAGCACGATCGCCGAGGGATTCTCGGACAAGTTCACGGGTCTTCTGATGTTGTGCGATGTAGTTGACCAAAGTACTCTTTCCTGAAGCTGGCTTACCCGCAATCCAGAATATCTTCTCATCGCTCTTGAGCCATTCCGCAAATATCGAATTCCAGATCCAGTCAAGACTCGGTGAGTGAACCTCCACATCCTGGTCCAGTTGATGCTCACGGCCTAAGCGTTCGTCGTAGTCAAACTTCTTCCTGAATTCTGACAAAGGTCAGTCGTCGCCACGAGAGTGAAGCTGCAGTTAACCCGGTGTTCTTGCAGCACTCAGGCTTGGTCGCGCTTACCTACTTCATCAAGTCGTTGCTGTTCGGTTTGTCGTACCACCACGGTACGGCAGTAGCTCTGCAATATCCGCAGAACGTCTTTGTACGCCGAGTCATCGGCAGATGGAAACTTGCACACCGTCATGTGATTCGCCCGTTGATTGAAGAAGCTTTGCTCGATGCCTCGGCGGTTCAACCGGGAAGAGTGATCCGGCACAACCTGATAATCATTAGCAAAGCACAAGCCGTATTTTTTGCAACATACCTTCCCACCGATACCCTTGGCGTTCGATATCCCAGTTCATTCCTGCACGCAGCAGATCTGGATGTGGTTGCGGAATGCCTCGTCATCATCCAGCATGTCATTGAACCCTCCTGTGATGATATCCAGAGTTTCGCTGTCGGGAGAAAGACCTTTCAACACGCCACTGTTGGTGGAGAATCCGCCAGGCACAGCACCGACTATGTTGCCGAGCATCTCGCCCCAGCCAGCTATGTTTGCCCCTTGATGTGGGGTTGCCATGAAAACGATGCCGCGACAAGAGTCCGCTACATCCAAGCGAGAAAGATGTTTGGTGCTCGCCTTTGACTCGTTCAGAGCTGCTTTGACCAGAATGCCGCTTAGGCTGTGGGTGACGAAGATGAGTGGTCTGCCTCTACATTCATCTCTTTTTCCGGCGACCTTGTGCAGGAGATCTCTGCCGTGTTGCATGATGGACATCCGGTTGGTGGCGGATTTGTAGAAGTGGGTGGGGTGGGGGTCGTAGCCATAGACCATAATCCTGGTGTTGGATATAGTCGGTTCATGTGGTAGCAAGTCAAACGGCCAGAAACAGGCATCACCGGTCTCATTCCGAGAGTCGAGAGAATCATTCTCGCCCATTTTGGCCTTTGACTTTGACCGCCGGAAAGGGTTCCAATGCTTTTTCTTCCCAGGTGCTGATGATGGTGTCGGCTTCGACTCTTTGCCGTATCGCCAAGTTTTCTTCGGATGTCCCATGAGACCGTGGACGAAGACTATGTCTGCAGCAATAGCATTGCCGGACGTTGGAACATGTAATACTGTCATGCCCACATCTTCAATGTTCGGACACACAGGCTTTGAGACAGTCGAGGCAGATGCGGTAGTTTCTTCGTACATGGTGTCATTTGACGCCATCTTTTGTGTGTGTCGTCACTCGCAGAAGATGTTGCGCAGATTCGGGGCTTTCGAGGAGAGAGGCTTTCCTCCACCAGCGATATGCAGTTGGTCTGTGGTGAGCAGCGTTGTCAAATGATGTAGGGTCTTCAGCGGCTACAGAGAGCTTGTATCAAGACCTTGCTAACTTGTAGTGCACAGGGTGATGTGGGAGTATGAGATGACGAGAAGGGCATCCTCCATATACACAAGACGATACATCCCCACAGCCGCCGAAGACATGCATGCGTTGTCCTCCATCACACCACAATGTACTGTAACCACAGGCGAGGCTGAGCTTCAGCTTCGAAGCTGAAAGCGCGCAGATGGCTTGCAGCTTCGATCAGGCTAGCATATGATTGCCTCGTTTTCGCCCGAAAAGAGATGAAGGCAGCCATCTGGAGATGAGGTACTTGCGGCAATTTTAGTTTCTCTCGACGAACGCAAGCACAGCCTGGGAAAACTCCTCCGGATTCTCATCAGCAAGATAATGCGCGGCATCTTTCACAGTGCCCACCTCAACATTTGCCTCCTCGGTAACCTCAAGCACCATTTCCTTGGCCTCCTCCTTATGCCTGCTGAACTCACCACTTAGCACCAGACTAGGCACCTTACACTTCCCTTCCTTCTCCACCCATTCCCGATTCTCCTTCGCGTCCGTCTCGAACGCGCGATAAGCTCCAAAAGCACACCTCAGCGCTCCAGGCTTCGCATACTCAGAAGCGTAGTAGTCGACATCGGCCTCGCTGAATGCGGAGACATTGTATGTGATCTTATTCAGGAAATGGCTGACGTACGCCTTCTCGCGGCCAGTCACAAGAGCTTCGGGCAAGTCAGGCACGGAGTGGAAGATGAAGTGGAACTGCTGGACCGCGTTTTCGGTCCTGTCGCGCACGTATGTTGCAGTACCGGGTAGCGGACACTCGCCCCAGCAGACACTGCGAACTCGTTCGGGATGTCTGCTTGCGAGGGCGAAAGCTACCATGCCACCGATGTCGTGGCCAACAACGTGCACGGGGTCGGTGATACTCAGTTTGTCCAGGAGGGCTAGCATATCCTTGGCCATGGTCGTCTTGCGAAAGTCCTGCGGATTTGTGCTGGAGCGGCCGGCGCCTCGGTAGTCGGGGGCGATACAGCGGTGGCCTGCTTCTGCGAGTTGAGGCAGGACATGGCGGTATTGGTGGGATGTTTGCGGGAAACCATGGATGAGGAGGATGATTCCCTTCGGTTTTCCATCGGCTGTGGATGCCGGGTAGTCCTGGTAGGCAATCCTGATGGTGTTGAAGTCGTCATCTTCCAACTCGACAGCGCGGTAAGACGGAGACATTTCTGGGTGTTTCTTCCAAGAACTTCAGAATGTGATGGTAAAGTTGGGTAATATCTCTTACGGTTTGTGGGCGACTAATGTGCAAAATTTGACTGTAGCTCCCACCCACCGCGGTCGTTTTTATCTTGTACTTGGTAACCTGGATATCTCGAGCGTCATACCAAGCGCTCCCGGGTATGACGCTCGTGCTTTGTAATATCTCATCTCCACGGGTCTCGCAGGAGACATTATAGGTATTGTGAGTGTTCACCACCAGCGTTACACAACTATACCATTAGTAGTTCTTACCCAGACAGACTCAGAGGCCGCGTTTGTCCTTTCCCGGTCTCGTCGCGTTCCGCAAGCGTCTTCACAAGTAACAAACGAGACTCCCCTACCAAGAACGCACACTCACCGAATTCCAGCAACCACATGTCCAAAAGTCCCATGCCGACAAATGCGGAAAAACACATCGCGCAGAGCGTCATATCATGTACGGTGATGCTGCATCGGTGTAAGAGGTGCAAACAGAAGTACAAACAAAGATGTACTGTCCACACCAAGCTAGCGTAGCGGGTGGCTTGATGCGAGGAGTCACACAGCACCCAGCTCGTGCTTGGTGCTTGTCTCGTAGGTGGATACCATGGAGCACGCCGAGGGAGTGGGATGATCGGGGTTGATGAGTGCCATAGTGCCTTGCATGGAACAAAGATGGAGATCTCATTTCGAGGCGGACAGGGGTGTTTAACGCTCCCTCGGGTCCTGCGTTTTATGAGGGAAGAATTATCTCATAACCCGTATTGTTCTGTTCTGACAAGCCGCGGCTGAATTGACCCATTATTATCATGGTTCAGAAACAGAGAAGTCTAGAATTGCTTCTTCACCCCATCAGACGATCACAGATCTCATCCCCCACCCTCCACGTTGCGCAACGGGCCAGTCACGCCAGAGCAAATCTCCCCTAGCGCACAAATTGGAAGAACAAATCCAGAGTCCCACACGCGACTCCACCTGTAACGATGATGTAGTTGCAAGCCCAAAAGCGTCCGTCATGTGATGGCCACTAGACGCTTTCTCTGTTTCCCAACCAAGATCTTTTTCCTGCGCTCCCGAATCTTCAATACCGCAGGCAAGTGAGACATTGTACCAGGCTCTTGTTTTCTTTTTGGATTTTTCTTTACTTTTTATTATGGGTCCCAGATCAACTATAATGTAGAGGGGAAAATAGAAGTCGACTAAACGAAAAACTCACTTGCCACCGGCTAGATCTCTATACGAGAGAAAAGAAAGAAAACAGAAAATATCACAAAATCACAATGGATCAACACCGCACCCACCACCCACGCAAAAGCATGCGCGAGCCTCCCCTCCGACCACACGCGCCCAAAGGAGGTCCAGACGAGCGACAATCGCTCCTATCATTCTACCAAAGATACTCGTATCGCGAACGACCCAGCGATGGCGACATTCACGGCAACATTCCACCACCTCGCGAAGAAAGCCGCCTGGAAAGGGCGCAGGATTACCTCTCAACCGACGTTTCGACGCGATGGGCCGATCTCGTCCTTATGGTGTGCTTCATGATTTCTGGTCTGGTGGACAGTGGAGCGTATAATGCGTATTCGTGTTTCGTCTCAATGCAGGTAAGTCAAGAAGAGCATCCATCGCGAAAGAAACTCGCCACCCAGAAATCCAAAATACACTAAACTAACATCCCTTCAAGACGGGCAACACAATCTTCCTCGCCCTCGGCGTCAACTCCCTCCCCATCCACACGCCAACCCTAGCCTGGACGAAATCCCTCACAGCAATACTAAGCTTCCTACTAGGAGCAGCAAGTATCTCAGCCTTCCACCGAAAATTCGGCCCGCGAAAACGCTGGGTCCTAGCAGCCTCGTTCACCTTCCAAATGCTCGTGACAGTCGTCGCGGCAATCCTCGTGAACCACGGCTCGACGAGCGAGTCGCCAGCGAAACCCGGGGAGAGGGCGGCGGGCGGCGATGTGCGGGAGGAGCTGGGGTTTCCGGTCATGGATCTAGTGCCGATTGGATTGTTGAGTTTCCAGGCGGCGGGGAAGGTTGTGGCGAGTAGAGTGTTGGGGTTGAATCCTTTGCCGGCGGTGGTGTTGACGACGCTGTATAATGATCTGGCGTCTGATCCGGCGCTGCTTAGTGCAGGGTTGGCGGGGAATGTGCAGCGGAACAGGAGGGCGGGGGGTTTGGTTTTTTATGTTGTTGGATCTTTGGTTGGGGGTGCGTTTGCGAGGAGTTCGGTGGGGTTCGCGGGTGCGTTGTGGTTTACGGCGGGGTTGAAGTGTTTTATTGTGGGTGCTTGGTTGCTTTGGAGGGAGGATGGGAAGGAGGTGGAAGGAGAAGGGTAGGAAGGGAGGGACTAATGGGTTATGTAGGTATACGAATTATTGAGTTACTTTTGCTTTGTGTTTCGCCTGTTTCCATTATCTAGAAACAGAGTTCTCGATCCTTTTTTAAGTGACCTTGACAATCAACTTGCCGCGAGTTCTACCAGTCTTCAGCCTCTCGTACGCCTTGCCCGCGTCATCCAGACTGAACTCCTCCTCGATGACAGCCTTGAGTTTTCCTTCAGACAACCACTTCGCAAGCTCGGCATACTGCACGGCGTTAGAAGCGACAGTAACGAACTGGAATTTCCTCTGGCCACCACCAAGCGCCTTGGGCCAAAGGAAGATGCTCAGAATGTTCTTGAAGACGCTCAACTCCGCAGACCCAGCAATCGTGACATAAACACCCTCCGGCTTGAGATACTTGTGGCTGCCCCAGTAGAGTCCCGCGTCGTTGAAAACATTGTCCACCAGCAGATCGAATCGCTGTCCACTGCGCGTGAGAGTCTCGAGAACGTTCTGTGTGCGGTAGTCGATGACCTCGTCCGCGCCGAGGGATTTGCAGAGTTCGACGTTTGCTCCAGAGCAGGAAGTCGTGACGTGACAGCCGAGGATTTTGGCAATTTGGATCTGGTAAGTGCCGACTCCACCACTTCCACCATTGATGAAGACCTTAGAGCCGGATTTGACGAATGGTTCAAGAGTCTGGTATGCTGTCAAACCGGCTACGCCAAGAGTGGCGGCGTCTTTGGGTTGGACGCCGTTGGGAATTGGCAGGCAGGCTTCTTTGCCGACGACAATATATTCGCCGAGAGAGCCGAAAGCTGGTGGCTCAGTCTTACCGAAGACAGGCTCGCCAGGCTTGAGGTGCGGGAGGGTGCTTTCGACTACAGTACCGGCGTAGTCAAGACCGGGGATGCCTTTGGAGAAGATGAAGCGGCCAAAGAGAGGCAGCTCGGGAACCTTGTAGTCGACCGGGTTGAGTGCAGCGTAAGAGACTCGGACTAGAGTATGATCCTTTGGCAGGTCCTTCGCGTTCTTAGGAATGGGCCAAGAGTCTCTAGCCTTGAGGGTCTTGTGCAAGCCACCTGCAGAGCCCTCGTAGGCGGCGGCTTTCATGGTTTCGCCAAGGTTTGACGCCATTATATAGAAGTTTCGATTTCCTGTAAGAATTTATTTGGACTCCAGAAGGATGAAGATAATGTAGAGGTGATGTTTGCTGTCTATGTTGTTTTGTAGAAAGGTGTTGAGTGGACGATTGCGACATCATATAAACATGAGAGGCTGGCGTTGATCTATGCCTCTTTGGGTGACTTCTAAGTGGGGGGCTCGTAAGCGATGATCTGGACCGGAGTTAGCGACTCTACTCGTTTCCTCAATACCTTACCTAGATTAATCGGAGAATCGCGAATATCTGTTAATCCGACTTCAGTCTTTATTTCGCATGAAAACACCACATCATGGCAAATGGAGAAATTAAAAACATACACAGCGGACTCGGTTTTTAGTCAACGCCCGAAATTGTGTAACTCGGTGAAAGTAACAGTATACAACACATCTATCTACTCTACAAACTAACAAACGGAAATATGCAACTGCGCGCAACAACCCTACTTCAGCTCGGTAAGCTCTTCTTCCAGCATCAACTGGAAGCTGAACGGCTCGAACGCCACACCCTCTCCGATGAAATGCTTGCTCATCGCCTCGACCCAGTGGAGACGCAGCGAGTGCAACATGGCACTCGTGCCCTCCATGACGACCAAGACAGCGACGGTAAGGAAGAACCACATGGTGAAGAAGACGAAGATGGCGACAACACCAGTGGCACCAGTCATGCTGAAGGCGTTGGCGAGAGTCATGGACCAAAGTACAATGGAGAGCTGCTGGTGAGCAAGCGACAAGGCCCAGAGACGGAGGTAAGAGGCAGTGTGGGAGACACAGTTGAGACAGAACTCTGCGGAAAAGGTTAGCAACATATTTGAGACATATCTGGGAATGGATATGCTTACCGATGGTGTGAATGACCTGGTGGATCATTTCCTCGCCAAACTCGAATTCCTCGTGGTCCTCGTCAAGGTCCTGGGAGATCATAGCGTGTCCGTCCATATCAGACTCGGTGGACGGCCTGCCGTTCGCGTGAGAGCCGTGTCCGCCTTCCTCATCGTCATCGTCATCCAAAGCTGAGACGCGAGTGTTCTCGCCAATGCCGCGGTAGCCCTGAGCGCGAGCCCTGTTGTGCTCCCAGCGAAGGTAGAACGGCTTGAGGAAAAGCAGAATGGGCACCTGGGCGACTGCGAGCAGAAGGAGAACGACCTGTACGAACGCCTGGCCAGAGTAGAGCTGCTCCTCAACCGTACCGGGAGACAGGAACATGTAGATCAGCATGTTCAGAAGTCCTGGCGGCTGCTGTCCGATGGCGTACCAGTCAATGCTCCACTTGTAAACGATGCAGAAGACGAGGTAGCCAAAGATGGACTGGAAGAAGATCATGCCGGGAATGAAGTTGCCCCAGATGTCAATGGGCGAACGGAAGTGGCGAGCGTTGATGTAAGAGAAGCAAAGGTTGTAGGTCATGTGGGCCCAACCCATAATGATAGACAGCTTCATCTTGTAAGAGTTGGAGAAGAGGAGATCGTTCTCAGTGTCGTGCCAGCGCCAGTCCAGACCGAAGGGGTAGGTGTAGCCTTCCACGCGGGTCGCGGTGATGGATCCGTCCTTCTCGGGGTCGTAGCCTTCAGGGAAGTTCCACTCCCACATAGAGGGGAATAGGGAGAGCTCCTTGGAGAAGATATCACAGTAAATCAAACCAGTGTACATAGAGAAAATACCCATCATGAGCATGATGTAGCGACCGTAGAAAGCCATGCCGAAGAGTTCGTCCTGCTTGCCGCGCTGCAGAGGCTTCTCCCAGTAGATCATAGCAGCGGCGGCCATGGTCATGATAGCACCGTGACCAAGGTCACCGAACATGACAGCGAACAGGAAGGGGAAGGTGACGATAGAGGGAAGGCCGGGGTTGACTTCGGTGTACTTGGCCGTACCGTAGGCGTCGATGATGGTCTGGAATCCGAGGGTGAACTTGTTCGTCTTGTTGTAGGTTGGAGGAGTCTTCGACGTCTTGATTTGGTTGACAATTGTCGGCACGCTCAGTCCAGCACGGTCGTTGACGTCTTGAAGCGTGGACTTGATTAAACCTAGGGAGTTGGTCGGGCACCAGGCCTCGGCGACCAAAGTCTTACGAGCAGGATCGTAACTGAAGCGGTTCAGAGTCTGGTAAACTCCTTTCTCCTTCTTGGTGACGATCATCCAGGCGGCAAGAGAGCGACCGATCTGGTTGAGTTCGGCGTCCAGAGTGCGCTTGGTGTTGCCCAGAACGTTGGAGAGATCCTGAAGGCGGTTGTTGACCTCGTGAAGCTGGTCCCTGCGAAGCTCGCTGTTCTCATCAACATTGTAGATGCTGGCACCCAAGCTCTCGGAGATCTTGCGAATCTTTGCGATGATCTCCTTGCCGTGAGCGAAGATGACGAAAACGTTCTTGTGGACCTCCTCGTTCTTCTCGGGGTCGACGATGGGATCCGGAATCTCGCTCTGGTTCATGTACAAGTTGCCACGGAGCGTGCGCCAGAGGATACGCTCGAACGCGCCCATCCTTTCCCTTGGAATGACACCAGCAACGAAGCCAATGTTCATCACGCTGAAGCTCTGCTGCTGAGGCGCGTCTGCGTTTCCGTTGGCCTGCTCAACATCGCGCAGCAAAGGTGCATCATCGGAAGAATCGATGCTCTGCCTGATCTCTTCCGTCTGGCCTCTTGCGCGATCGAAGAAACCGCCAGCCTCACGCAGCACCCAGCGCCACTCAGTGAGTTCCGTCTCACGCTTCTTGAGGGTCTCGTAGCTCTCGTTCAAGCCGTGGATGCGCTGCTCGAGGCTCTGGCTGCGGTCGGCGAGCTCGTCGATCTCGGAGGAAGAAGGTGCGGCCATGTTGTCGGTGAAATCGTAGATCGGGCGCATGCCGATGCCGTTGCGCTCGATTTGCTGGCGGAAGTAGTTGAGCTGACGCTCGACGTTGTCGAGGCGGCGAATCTCTTGGGTGAAGGTACGCTGGAAAGCGGTCGTGTCCGGGTTCAACTATATGTTGTCAGTATCTCAAGCAGCTTCATTCCATATTCCTTGCATCTTACATCTCTGAACTGCATGACACCCAGCTCTCCCAGGGCCGAAACGACCTCGCGGCCAATCTCGTTGGCCACGTAGAGCTGGGTCAGCGTCATGTCCGCCGAGCGGAAGAGCGAATCCTGTGCGGCCGCCATCTTGCCGACTCCTCTCTAGATTATGCCTGAGAGGCGATTGGCAGATGATGGGATGGTGATGGGAGGGGTGGTGGTTTGTTGATAGCTGTACCTCGTAGCGTGCACGTCAAGGCAGCGAGGTCAAGCTGGGAGGAGAGACGAGGAGGCTATGCCGAGAAAAAGCCGGGAGAGCTTCTACCCGAGAACTGGCCTGCACCAAAGACGTCACGAGAAACAGAACGCGCATGCGAAGGTCAAACACGCATGAACACCTTTAATATGCCTGAATATACATTCATGTATGAAACAATATCACGATCGTGCCTGCATTCTTCACTTTATGGTCTTCATCTTCATGACTTGCCACTATCAAACAGACAGTCGACCAGCTACATCTATCCTCCCAGTACTCCCACCCCAGCCGATGCAAAATGCTAAAACCCACGACTCCCTTCCAATGCTCATCTCATGCAATCCAAGCTCTCGGGCCTGCAGTCTGGCTAGAAACTAGTTCGATACCAACCTACAATGCAAAAACAAAAGGATGATGCCCTAAGACGGAGTTGAACCGGCGACCTCGTCATTACTAGTGACGCGCTCTACCAACTGAGCTATCAGGGCTAATTCGCTGGATGATTAGATACCAGGAACCGATGAGGTGTGACGGTGACAAATTGATTGTATAGCCTAAACAATAGGTCCAACTCTTAGTTCACTGAGAAGCACGCCTCCAGGTGCGATCCGGCCCTCAGAAGAAGTCTGAAACTGACAGCAAGGTCATGCTGCTAGAGAACTTGACGAAGGGATGCTAAAATCCAAAGAAGAAGCTTGCATTAAATCGTATCGCTCTAAGTTTGATACGCCGTCTCAATCCTCGTACTGATAGTCTTCCGAATGATCATCTGATCACTCGCATCACTCCCCCTAGTCCGACTACTCGCCATAGCCTTCTTGCCCGCAGGAGAAGGATTTCTCATCTTGAAAGAGTAAGTCGAACACTCCGGTCTCAAAGCCGGGTTACCGCCTTCAGCAGTCAGATGTTTTCTCCCTCTGCCAGTGCGAGCGTCCATGCGAGATTGTTCGGATAGCGATTCGAGCGCGTATTGTGCCACTTCCGGGCCATCCAGGGCGCCCCAGCGGGTGTTGAGGGATTTGACGAAGGTTCCGAGGGTTGGGAAGGTGGCGGACATGATTGCGTAGTTTGTTTCGACGTTTAGCCAGATGAATGGCAATACTGCTCCGACGGGTGAGAAGTTTGGGGAGGCGGTGGCCCAGTTGGCTGCTGTGGCAGCATGCAGACCGGCTGCGATGGGTATGAGGAGTCTCGAGGCGAAGGCTACTAGGATCATGATCTTGTAGCTGCGTTGAGTGTGGACGCCGTAGAGAATCCAGACTGGGATGGCAAAAATTACCAGCTCGAGGACCGAATCCGTGACTGCAATGCCAATCAGGCGGCCGCTCTGGAAGTATTGTCAGCATCAGACACAGCGAATGAGGACTTCACGATGCTCACAAAGTTGTGGCATTTCCTGCCATGCAGCATCCACGGATGGCTATCACCGCATCTCGTCCCAACCAGAGTGACGACAACGATCATCCATACTGCACAAACGCCGACCATAATATAGCAGGCGTTTCTCTGAGGGCGGAGAGGCGTGATTCGGAGGTGGAAGAAAAGCATGGCAGCCTTCGATACGGCGTTTGCGCACAAGCTCAGCATGGCGACTCCATACATGTACTTGAGGAAAGTTAGCGAGCTCATTCCCGTCTTGCGCGATTATAGTCGTTGGACCTACCTTCTCGACCAAGTGAATCGTAGACGCCGACACCAAAAGTAACGACTTGCCGAATCCATGGGATACCGCAACGCACATTATGAGCGTTTGCGCTACACCGATTACCTGTTAAATGTCAGGCTGGCGAGTTTTATATCATCATCAGTGAGATAATCCTTACCGTTGCAAGCCCACAAGAATAGTCATCGAGTCCAAGCGAAGATCTGTTCATGAATCTATTGTACAGCCTGATGATGAAGCATAATATTGTCCAAGTCATCAGAATACAGCCGACAACAATGATGATACCGCCATGATCGTCTGACGTTATCGTGAAATTCCGCGGGCCCTCGTCCACGTCTAGAGTCGACATTTGTGCGGTTTGCCGTAACGAAGGTCGGGTGTTGTGTTGAGAGCGAGCATTGTCTAGCCAGAAGAACTAAGCGTAGGCGGAAGATATGAAGTCGTACGTCGCCCAGAGTACAGACGCCTGACAAGACACAGGTACGTCCTCCAACCCGAGCGTAGGAGTGGTAAGCATTGAAGACGTGGGAGGGTGGGCTACAAAGCTTGTTGGCAGCGTAGACGAGTTTCGCAAAGCATGGCTAGGCGCATGGCGCAGACGAGAGTCCAACGCACCGACAAAGGGAGCCCAAAGTGTCTCCGCGCACGGCATGCGAGCACCACAGGCGTGGTGCGTGTCAAAACTCTTCCACGGGGCAAGGTCGAGCAGTCTGAGGAACACTTTCGACAAACGAAACCATATGGGCGAGCCTGGATAACTCCAAGACTCTAGAGCTGTGACAGACAGTGACAGCTACTTGGCTGCAGAGTTCCAATAGGTCAGGTTCAAATGGGGTTGCGGTCTCGAGCACTTAAGCTTGATGACAAGGGTGGGAGTGGCGCCAGCCGACCGTGCTGATTCACAGGGCCGAAGTCACAGATAATTGCGGTTCTCACTCCTGCGCAAGTGATCAGGAGACCTTGCGAGCTGTGCAGTCGCTGATCTTCGCGGCGAGCACATGGCTGTGAGGAGGTTCCCTGGTACGATCAAAGGCAACCAGCCTCGGGACGTGTGCTCGCAATCTTCCGTGAGGTGCCCATGGGGCGAACGGGTGCTATTATGGCAGGAACGCTTGCACGACAGCAGGAAGTACACGGCATCAACGCTGACGCTCACGTAGGACAGTGGTCAGGAACATGTCCACGGAATGGCGGGTGTTGTCGTGTATTGCGGGCACAAGTCCGTGAGGAGGCGCGAGCTTCTCTCTCCCTCTCTCACCCACCATCAGCGGCGGGAGTCAGCCTGACCGAGAGCTACACCATCTGCAGCCTCCCGACTCCCTCGTTCATCCGCACAAGACGCCCTGCAGCACAAGCTCATCACCCAGTCTGCCTGGCTCGGGATGGATGTGAGGGGTCCTGAGCAGCCAGAGTGGCTAACTTCAATGGCATCAATGCGCTGAAACCAGAAGCAGCCAATCCTCGTGCTCCTTCAACATCTTACCATTCTTCCAGATCGACATGCCATCTGGCTTTGGTATGAGCTTCTTTGTTGAGCTTGGTGGTAATCTTATCATGAGCAGTCTTCGACCAAAAAGGAAGTCCCCTAAACGTTCTGGCTGTCTTACAGACGTGGTGTCCACGACCCAAAAGATCTCATCAAGCCGCAAGTTCCACGCCCACGTGTAGAGCTCGTGAGATCTGCATTCCCTCTTCCCTTTGTCTTTTCTTTCACACTTCACAGTATATCTTCGTCTGCATATCTGCTCAAGAACGGCTGTTTTACCGTCGTGTCTGTTCTCTCATTGTCGACGACCTTCATCATGGCGAAGAATCAGTATGACATAGACCTTGACCTGGTCCCGGAGGACTCTCCCATGTCCTACAAGACTGGCACAGTGATCGATCAACATGACATGCGACGTGTTGGCAAGACCCAAGAATTGAGGGTACGTGGGCGCCATACCGCAAGATCGTACTCTACCTACTCAGCATGCTAAGACAGCGAACGCAGAGGAACTTCCGCTTGATATCCGTCCTGGGCTTCACAGCGGTGTTGATGTGTACATGGGAAGCGATCCTCTTGTATGTCTCTCCGGAAAAAGTGTGTGCGACAAGACTAACATCTCTGGTAGCACCGCGAGTTACATCCTTCCTAACGGAGGTCTTGCGGGCATGGTCTGGATGTATTTAGTGTCGCTCTTCGGCTTCTCATTTGCCATTTTGTCAATGGCAGAGATGGCGAGCATGTACATACTCAAAGTGTTCATTTTTTCTTCACCGTGCCTCAAACTGACTTGGTATAGGGCACCCACATCTGGTGGACAGTACCGGTACGTCGTATGCGTTTGCAATTATCCGAGCCTTGCTAACAACTTCCTAGTATGTCGCCCGTTTGCCCGCCGGCATTCCTTCACCAACACTCACGGCGGCCTCTTAGTCGTGAAGAAAGATACCATTCTTTTTTCGACTAGTCACTAACATTGTAATGCAACAGACTGGGTCTCCGAATTCTCACCAGCTCGAGCGCAAAAATTCCTCTCATATATCACCGGCTGGCTCTGCGTGTTGGGCTGGCAAGTCAACATCAGCAGTGGCTCATACCTGGTCGCCACCCAGATCCAAGGCATTATAGCCCTTAACGACCCAAACTATGTCTCTCAGCCATGTAAGTGCCCCTCTCCCGTCCCCCAAACTCCCCAAATTCACCTAACACCCTCATCCAGGGCACGCAACCCTCATGATCATCGCAGTAGCAGCAGTAGCGATCCTCTTCAACACCTTCTTCGCCAAGAAACTCCCCCTAATCGAAGGCGTAATCCTCATCATTCACGTCTTCGGCTTCTTCGGCATCCTCGTCCCGCTCTGGGCCCTATCTCCCCTCCAAACACCAGAAGCTGTATTCACCCAGTTCACAAACGCCTACGCATGGCCATCCCAAGGAGTCGCCTGTCTGGTCGGCATCATAGGACCCATCTACTCTCTAATCGGTCCAGACTCCGCAGTTCACATGGCCGAGGAAATCCGCGATTCCAGCCGTGTGCTGCCTCTGGGAATGATGTGGACGCTCATCCTGAACGGTCTTACGGGCTTTGTCATGGTGATAACTTTCGCTTTCTGCATTGGTGACCTGAACGACGCCATCTCGCCAAAGTACACATACGCGTACATTGACGTGTTCTACAACGCTACGAGAAACAAGGCCGGAGCGACGGTGATGGCTTGTCTCATCATCCTCATGTGCCTGTGCAGCACGATCAGCAACGTAGCCACCGCATCTCGGCAGATGTTCGCATTCGCACGAGACCGCGGGATGCCGTTTAGCAATTTCCTCTGCCGGTATGTCTCCCTTCAGCGCCCTTTGAGGCGCAAAACTGATTATCATCCCAGCGTCCGGCCCGGCTGGGACATCCCCCTCAACGCCGTCCTAGTCTCCTTCTGCATAACCTGCCTCCTCTCCCTCATCAACCTAGGCAGCAGCGTAGCCTTCAACGCCATCGTCTCACTAACCGTCGGCGCAATCCTAAGCTCTTACATAATCTCGATCTCATGCGTAGCGCTGCGCAAAATCCGCGGTCAGCCCTTACCCCGTGCGCGCTGGAGTTTGGGCGGCGCGGGTTTGCCGTGCAATATCATCGCCGTGGCCTTTCTGGTGCTGGTGTATATTTTTGCGTTCTTTCCGCTGGCGACACCCGTGGAGCCGACGAGTATGAATTGGAGTTCGCTGATTTATGGGTCGGTGGTGTTGTTTTCGATTGGGTATTATTTCGCTTTTGGACGGCATTCGTATGAGGGCCCCGTGGTGTTGGTGAATAAGGATTATTGAGGGAGGAGAATGTTGATGGAATTATATTATCTTAGCATAAACGTCTTGTAAAGCATAGTTGGAAACACATGTCCGAGCAACGGCGTCTATTTGCAGACGGGCTTTCATCATGACCCCTCATCGTTTGAGCAGATTCATTACCATCTAGTGGTCGCAGAGAATAGGAACGCTAATTCATGCCAGTGCTGATTTCAGTCGAGGAAGTTGAAGTACTCGTCGCCCAGCATTTCTTTGAGCCCTTCACGATTCGAATCCGAGTTCTGAGGTGGCTCGTCGGAGACCTCTGCCATCCTCACATCGCTTGCAGTTGCGGGAGCTTTCTCAGTAGTGCTTACTCCGTTGCTCGGCGTCATTGGATCACGATCGAACAAGGCCCCCGTCGCCGGACTTTTTGTTTGGCCTACAACACCAAGGTCGAATGCAGCAGAATCGCTTGACTCTGCAATGAAAGGCTTCGCAGACTTGCCATTGCGCTTAGTTCGTGGAGTTTTGGGTTGCCTCGGTGACTTTTTCGACTTCTCCGTACTTGTCGGGGCGTTCTTCGTCGACGTGGAAGAATCATGGTTCATAAAGTCAAGGCCGGCGGCCATGTTGAAGCCACCAAAGTCAGACGAAAACGACCTACGAATGTCGTCCAAAAGTGGCACCATCTTGGGACGGACAGGCTGGCTGCCTTCGTTTGCTGAAGCGGGACTAGGATTGAGATTGTTGTCGGTCTCGAACAGGGCGCTCTCCATGCCATAGAATCTGCCATCGCGCGCCGATTCTGTCAGATCCATTTCATCGGCCATGGATGTTCTCAGCCCGCCAAATTCATCAGACGACGGTTCTTGCTCCGCCTGTCGAGCGGCTTGTGTAAAACTCGTTAAAAACCGGCCACTACCAGGTAGGGCAGCACGACTTCCTGATCCAGAGCTTCGGTTGTGTAGAGTACGAAGCGCTTGAGTATTGGAAGACACGCTGTCGTGCAGCGCGTTGAGGCTGTGCACCTCCGAGGCTTGAGTTGCCTTGCGGCCTGCCGCAAGCTCAGATCTCTGAGGCTGCGTAGAGGATGTCGTGGCGGATGCATTTGTTTTCTTGCTGACGGGAACGTTCAACTTCGTCTGCTTCGCGCCTATCGATGTGTCTGCCGGTGGCTCGTTTGCTTTTGGTTTCGGCTTTTTGACTAGACCTTCCCTGCAGCAGATGTGCCTGCAGTTTTCTTTGTCTTTGCAGTTGTGGCTGCACGCCCAGTTACCGTTTTCCAGTCTTCTTGGTTCCAGATTCGCTTCTATCGTTGGGGTCGCGGTGACCTTGGTCTGCTTTCTCCTTCTCGCATTGTTGGTCATAGTGCTGGTACCTGCTTCGAACTTATCGATGCTTTGGAACCCATCGTGAATGGCGTGAATGTCTGAATCATTGATGTTTCCATCGCCAAACTCATCGAAGCTCGTGTCGGACGCTTTCCTCTTCGACTTGCCAGCATTAGAGGCTTTGCGTTTAGCAGGCGCGGAAGCGACTGAAGCCTTGCTGGTGAGGGCGCCAGTCTGCTCTGTAGGCTTCGGTCGTGGAAGTGCACCCGGCGGTACGTCTGGTCTCAAAAAGGCCGTTTCCAGTGTCCCAGCTGCTTGAGTTAGCATGGGCTCGGTAGTCAAGATTGAAAGAAGACGAACCGAGTGCATCGCACATGACATATCCTCGAACTGTCTGGCCGTCACCAGTCAACTGGGCTTCGAACGGGAAGTTTTGTTCCTGACTCAATTTCTTCGCGCTGTGAAGAGTGTCAGTGGTGCCTTGAATAATGGGCAGATGTTCATACATACCTTGTGCGGCCGAAATATATCAAATAACCATCGGATCGCTCAGCCAGAAAACAAACATTGACGGGCTGTTTCTGGAAAGTCTCTGGCGTCTTCTCGTTGATGAAACCGATGTTGGCGCGGATTTTGACCGTCGCCGTGGTCATACCATATTGCTTACGGATAATCTGTTGTTGTCAGTATTTGACGAGCGGTACATATGGGGTTATCATAGACTTACAGGCTCGCCAACCGCTTTCATCTCGAAACGCAGCTTGGGAAAAGCCTTCGCTTTATCTTGCAACTCTTTGCCAAAAGGAGGACGGCGAGACATAGCCCCCTCCAGACGATGATGCTCAGCGTTTGCGATCCCGTCGATGGTTTTCAGTCCAGCACCCACAAGTTTTCTGACAGTCGCTATTCCCACGCCTTCAAGCTGTTTCATGTGCAATGGCGAATCATCCCACACTTGAGCACTCAGGCTACGCGCAAGAGCAAGGGCATTGCGAGAGGTGACGGCGTCTTTCAAGTGCACATTGCAATCGATGACACACCTGATCAACCTTTGTGCACTCTGGAAGATAAGACTCTTCGCAGATGCAAAGTCCATGCGCTGCTTGCCGTCTTCCGAAGGAAGGTCAATAGCTCCAAGCACAGCTTGAATGACCAGTGAAACTTTGTGCGCAGGGGCATCAAGATTCACTGGTATCGGAAACTTGATTGAGCTGTTCTGGTTCAGAGCCTTGTATGTTGGTTTCTCTCCGGCGCGAAATCGTATGTCGCTGAACTCGGCCGCTTGGGCGATGCAGGACAAAATCTCAGAAGTCTTGGATCCTCTCGGCAGTGCAAGCAGATTCTTCATCGTTTCGAATTGCAGGTAGTACCGAGCCATTGCATGGCCAAATTCGGTGCATTGCAATGTTGACCTGCTCTGGACAAGCTCAAATTTTTGCAGAAGAGCGACCGCCCTGTTGCAAATGATGTCCAGACGCTCGTCAAGATTTCTACCAGAAACATCGCCATCGATTTTGTAGTGCTCCGGATTGTCTTTGAGTCGGACGTACAGAAATGTACCGCATAGCCACTTTTTGGCTGTTGAGCTGCTGGTGATTGTCCCAAGGCCAATCTCCGCATTGAAGTGATCAATCAAGTTTCGATGCAAACAGCTCTCAAGGAGTTCCTGTCCGGTCACCATCTCCTCATAGTGGTCCTTCTTCTGCATACGGGTGAGAATGACGGCAACAGCGGAATTGTCGAATTGCGGTCGTCCAGCACGACCTAGCATTTGCATAACCTCAAGGTCCGAGTACTCCTTGCAAACGTTCGGTCCGCCATGGTTCTGGTATGAGACTGTGTGCTTTATGATGACCATGTGACATGGTAAATTGATGCCCACAGCCAACGTGGACGTACAGCAGATCACGTTGATGTCGCCATTCAGGTAGGCTTTTTCGGTCGTGCTGCGGTCGTTGATAGAGAGTCCGGCATGATGGTACGCAACACCTGAAGGTACAGTCTCTGCGAGAAAGTCAGCGTACTCCTATACTCTAGCAGTTGCTCGTAGTTAGAACACACCTTTCAATTCTTTGTCTTCCACTACCACGCGATTCTTCGGGGCTTCCCAATAACGATCTTTCGAGCTTTTGCCAGCCCACCAGCTGGCAAGCAGTTTCGCGGTATCCACAGTCGAGTTACGAGTGAAGCAGAAGACCATGATTGGCTTTCGTTGCGACCACTTGGCAATCACATCCGGCAACTTGGTATTGAGCATCTTCTCGAAAGCGAAGTCATTTGCAGAAGCATTGTACCCGCACACATGCTTGGCCAGCGGAACAGGGCGAAACTCTTCTCCGAACCGCTCTCGCGGAGCTGGCACATTTGGCGTCATGGAGTCTTTCCCCAGCCATGTTGCAATGTCTTGCGAGTTAGGGACTGTGGCACTTAAAGCCACAAACCTGATGTCTGATCCGTAAAACTTCATGCGGGAAACGATGGCTTCCAGTGTCGCACCTCGATCTTCCTTCAGGATGTGGACCTCATCGATCAGGAACAGCTTGACCATCTGCATAAGCTTCTGATGATCTTTCCATTTGCGTGTGATGCTGTCCCATTTCTCCGGTGTGGTGACGATGATGCTTGCGTGCTGCACATTGTGCAGCTGAGCATTATCTGTGTCGCCTGTGAGTTCGGCAACTTCCAGGTCGAGCGGTTTGAATTTCTTCTGCCAATCACGCTGACGTTCAGAGCAGAGAGACTTTGTGGGAGCTTGATAGATGATTTTGAACGAGCCATTCGTGAAACCGTTCATCAAGCGGCAGATTGCAAGCTCCAATACTGCAGTCTTGCCACTACCAGTGGGTGCTGAAAGTACGAAGTTGTCGTTTGTGTTGTACACAACAGGAAGAGACTTCGATTGTACTGCATTGAACAAGGGGAAAGGGAAAATTGATCTGAAGCGGTCCGGTAAGTCGTGTGTTGAGACAAGCTGGATGCCTTGCACCACGGGAGGACCATCACGGGTTTGCGCCTGGAAAGTCTGTCTGTTCCTTGTCGGAGGAACCATGGGTTGCGTTACTTGAGTCGCCATAGGTCTGACATATTCATCGTCTTCCGTCCCGAAGTCAGAGTCCGTAGTTACCGGCGTCCGAGCAAGCCGGGAATTATCACGGTTTACATGCTGCATAGATTGCCGTCCAGGTACCTGTGTTGAAGCAGCGGAACGTCTACGGTTCGCGTTCACCACTGGGCTTGACGGAAGAGTCTCTCTGGCAGAAGACGAGCTCGCACCACCGGCTGCTGCATCATTGTATGAGTACTGCGCTGCGGAATGTCAGTCAGATGATCACACCCGCTAACTCGAGGCTGACTTACAGAGATCAAATCGACGACCGGCCAACGGCCCTTGAGCATGTGGCATCTGTGGACGTTGCGGATGATAATCGCCCTGGGGCGGGAGCATCTGCGATTGCACGTAGGGTTCATGGTAGTGGTGATCGGTTTGGGTTGTGTAGTTGGGAGGGAAATTCTCGTCTCCATACACGCCATTGTCTTCGAAAAGATCCGTGTCGTCGTAGTCATTGTCATCGGAATAAGGAAGTATCGTCTGGCGCCTGGGGTGCGGCTCACGAGCGCCTCGCTCCAACTGATTAAGCTGGGCAAAAAAGCGATCGTCCATTGTGCATATCAAGCGCTTGGGGGAGTGGGCGGTTGAGAGAAGACGTTTCTTGTGTTGAGATGGCGGTCAATACTGGACAAGCGTCTTGTGCAAGAGGATTGGCGTTTGGTGAGATTGAACCTTGTGTCAAAATCGCTGCTGATCTCCGCAGGTGTTGTGTGCGTAAATGCAGAAGTACGGCGAATCGGAATTGCTCCTCGCAACGAGACGGCTATCAAGTCTGGTCAAAGTCTGTAGGATGAAGACTTTCACTCGTGATGAGATGTCTGGCAATCAAGTCAATCATGTATCCGCCTGATGAAGTTGAAAAAATGCCAGCACGCAATGGGAATCCCTCGTACAGAAAAAGATTCCAGTGCTGGTCAGTATCTCGAGATGAAGCCAAGAATGAAGTTGAAATAAAGTTGCTCGCCGATGAAGAAGGCGCGTTGCACGCTTTCTTGCCACCAGCCACCCACCCACCTGCGTGTCACAAGCCAGCGGGCATCTCTTTCAGATGAAAGGCGCGCAAGGGATGAGGTGTCGATGCTTTTGAAATGAAGTGATGATAAGGAAACTGTCCTTTCAGATATATGGTCCAAAGTCAGCCAAAATGAGTTCTCAATAGTAGTTCTGTAACCTAGCCTACACCCCCTACCCAAACCCAAACCCATCACCACACCCCACGCATAACCAGACCTACGCCCGCTTCCCCATACCCAAATGATCCGAACTCCTAATCCTGGCCGGCCGCCTCTCAAAAGAAGGCGTGCCCGGCCTACTAGAGCTGAAAGCCTCGCCCCTAGGCATGGGAGACCTATTAGCGCTGGCGACAGATTCCAAATCGAAGTAGGATTTTTCGCCGTCGCGTTTGTACTCCGACACGTTGATTGGGGGCGGGCGCGGCGGGCTGGAGGTGTTTGGTTCGGCGGAGGAGCTGTAGAGGTATGTGGCTGCGAGGACTGTTGCTGTGCCTACGAGGTACTGGGGGGAGGGTTAGCGAAATCGCGCAACATTATGTTCAGGGGAGAAAAGAGAGGACTTACGAAAGAAGTGATCTCAAAGTCGAAGAGTGAGACACTGGCGAGAAAGCTCAGGATGATGGAAAAGCTCGTGGCGAAGTTCTTCGCAATATTGTCGGCATATTTGATCACCAGCGCCACGGTGATGCCGCCAATAGCCTGCGAGACGATCGCCGACCAGACGACATAGTTGTAGCCAGCGAAGAAGCCGTCCTTGGCGATGTGCTCTCCATCCTTGAAGAGAACGCCAATGAAAAGCGCAGGCCAGAGCGAGTAGAACGAGAGCTGAACGTTACGAACCCATACTGATGTTGAGTGGGCATTGCTCTTTGGCTCTTTGACAATCTTCTCGAAATATACACCTGCCAAACCAGAGAGAATGCAGGCCGTGGTGAGTGCAATGAGACCAGCTCCAGCTTGCGCGTGTGGGTTCTGGACGGCGACATCTTCGTCAATCCCTTCATACGTGGCCGAGCGTTTGGTGAGCTGACCGGCAGCCACATTCCCAAGTGCTTTGAGATCCCAAATGTTCCGAGGTGGATGAGGAGCAAGAGTCTCCTTCAAGTCCTGAATAGTCAAGACCGTCTCGCTGTCATGCCCAACAGGGTATGAAGCGACAGCCACGCCAACCATGAGCAGAATCAAGCTCATCCACCTGCGAGTATCCAGCATCTTTCCCAGCAAAATGACGCTGAATACAGCCGTCGCCAGGATCTTGAGCTGGCTCGTGACTTGGAACGTTGCCGCATCCAAGTTACCCGCCGCGATGTACTGCAGGCTGTTTTGCAAGGTGTACAACACCGCGGGTATCGCCATCTTCCAACTGTCCCCTGTGAATACCGCGGCTGCCAGCTCTTCGAAAATGCCCATCATGGTGGTCGTTTGGGAGATTTGTGGATTGGACATAATTTCGTACAGCGCCATGGTGAGGGATATGGCGAGTTTGAGGACCTCGTTCAGGAATACGGCGGTTGAAGCGTAGTATCTTTGCCCGTTGACTGGAGGCATGATCCTCGAATAATGCATGACGAGAATGAGAGCGGAGTTTTGGAACGCGAGCTGGCGATGTTGTCAGCGTCTTGCTGTCCTGGCATATCCGAGAAACGAGCACCCGAACGTACAGCAGTAAGTGACGCGATCTTCTTGCGACTTCCGCCAACACCAGCAGGTCGGCGGGCCATATCTGTGCCCATGTTCGCGGAGGCAAATTGAGCTCGTTGTGAAAGAACGTGTACGTATGGAAGGTTTACGAGGAGGAATCGAACGACCACAGCGGTCGGTCAATAAGGAGAGCAGTGGAAGGGAATCAAATAAACAAGAAGAATTGCTCGACTATCCGAAAGTCGATCACAAGACCCCCCAAAACGAAGGAGAGACTAGGAGGTAGCAGCAGGGCGAAGATACAAGAAAGGCAGCTCAGCAGACCGCCCCTTTGGAAGAGCGACGAGAAAGGTAGAAAGTGGTACTTAAAAGGTAATGGAATGTGAAAGCATGCTTTACTCTCCCTTGGCGCAGGCAGGGCAGCACGTCTCGGGATGTCTCTGCCGCGGAGAGGAGAGAGTATGTGACGTCTCTCACTCTCAAGTCGGGTTGTGCTGTGCTGTGCTGTGCTGTGTTGGCGCGCCAGCACCAACCAGAAGTGGACCCTTGGGGGAGCTTTTTAGCGCTCAGCGGTCCAGAGCGTGGAGAAAAAGGCCATTTGCATTCGTAGATCTGGGGGAGAGAGAACGACAGAGTTCGATCCGCAGCACATCACCGCATCGTAAGCTTTCGCCGCGTCTGATCCTCAGCCACGATCTTCTTGCTCTATCGATTTTGTGGGAGGTTCGTCAGCCTGCCGTGCCTGCCGTTCCCGCGACGGCGTTCTTGGTATTATTCAGTCATACTGCATTTGATATGCGAGTACAATCACGCCCGAGGAGAAGCCTGAAACACAGCCTTGCCAACCCTGGGCCAACACAGCAGAGCGTTTTGTCCAATCGGGCATCGCAACAGCATTCTGCTTGTCAATCTTCATACAAGCATACACCGAAACGCAGTTTGAAGATATCCGAAAGTTGAGGCTACGAGCACATCTCGTTGTCTCCAAAATCAAGAGACATCACACAAAGTATCCTTGTACATCACCACCTCGAAATTACGCTCAATTGCCTCAAAAGCCAACCTACGTATTTGAATGTATACGCATGCACCGATATAAACTCCCCAGCCTATAAATAAAACACACGATGCGCAAAAGCGAAATCGACGTAAGCGGACCGAACGGCAATGGATGCATTCATCTTCTTGCCTCCTACTACCTACCTTTTCAAAGCTCCCAACGTCTAAATATTTGATGGTTCCACAGGTTCGATTATGGCCTGGGCAGTAAGACGACTCTCCTCGTATAATAAATCAAGTGCGATTAAGCATAAGTTGCATCGTCTAGTTCCTCAGAGTTTGCTTCAACAGGTAACTTTGGAGATCGGGAGAGAGAGTCAATGAACCGTAAAAAAAAGTTGTAACATTTCTTCGCCAAAGGGATTATACACACACACAACACAACACACAAGAAACATGAGCCCTCCCCCAAATCCATCATGATTTTCGATCGATATCGGACACACATTGTGACGGACGCGCGCGCAAAAGGGTAGCTAATGATGTTCCCCATTTAATAAACGCCCCTCGCACACTCCGGGTTTGTAAAGAAACACAAGTAAAAAAGGACCTATCTCGCTTTCAAGAAGAGGTCCCATCTTACTACCTCGCTATATCGCATGCAAGATTTTCTTTTTCATTTCAACTCCTCTCTTTCTTTCAGGTAAGAACAAGATCCCTTTTCGATCCCGTCTAGTTCTTGAGCTGAGAGTAGTAGAAGTTCTCCTCGGGCACGCGACCACGGAGGAACTGGGGCTCGGAGCCACGGACGTAGATGTCCTCGAAGAGGACCTCGGGGGTAGCGTCGGGAGCGGGCATGGCCTCGGCCTCGGCGACCTCGGCGTCGACGTTGGAGCGGGCCTTCTTGTCGAGGCTCTTGAGCTCCTCCTCGGTGGTGACCTGCCACTCGAGCAGCTTCTGCTTGAGGCCGGCGATGGGGTCGTTGGTGCTGCGCATGCGCTGGATCTCCTCGCGAGTGCGGTAGGTGGTGCCGGGGTCGGACATGGAGTGACCACCGTAGCGGTAGGTGACGTACTCGTAGACAAGGGGACCCTTGCCGGCGTTGCACCACTCCTTACCGTACTGGACGGCGGCCTTGACGGCGAGGGCGTCCATGCCGTTGATCTTGAGACCAGGGATGTACTGGCCACGCTTGTAGTACTCGGTGAGAGCGGAAGAGCGGTTGGCGGCGGTACCCATACCGTACTTGTTGTCTATTGAGAGTCAGTAAAAGTTGTTGCTTCCATTGCGCATCTGTGGAGATACTCACTCTCGCAACCGAAGATGACGGGAAGGTCCCAGAGCTTGGCCATGTTGAAAGCCTCGAAGACCTGACCCTGGTTGGAAGCACCGTCACCGTAGAGGGCAAGGGAGATGTTCTTCTTGTTGTTGTACTTGTTGGCGAAAGCGAGACCGGCACCGACGGGCACCTGGGCACCGACAATACCGTTACCACCGTAGAAACCGGGGGCGAACATGTGCATGGAACCACCCTTGCCGTAGGCGATACCCTCACGGCGGCCGAGAAGCTCACCAATGATGGACTTGACGCTGCCGCCGCGCATCATGGCGAAACCGTGGCAACGGTAGGCAGTGATGACCTGGTCCTCCCTGGTGATACCGTGCTCAATACCGCAAGCAACAGCCTCCTGACCGGTGGACAGATGGCAGAAACCACGGATCTTCTTCTCCTTGTACAGACGGTCGGCGGCCATCTCCATGCGACTGTGGAACAAATTGTGTCAGCCTATCATCCCGCGCAATCTCCAACCACAAATTCCAAATCCACCCATTGGCAATGCAATATTTTTCCCGGGCGCGCGTCTTCCTCCTCCGGGGTGGCGATCACGTACCGCATGGCGACCATGTCGTAGTACATCTGCTTCAGCTCCTTCTTGGTGGTGTTGAGGGTGTATGAAGGAGGGTCGAGCTCGTAGGTCTCGAAGGCCTCGTCGGAGAGGCGCACGGGGAAAGGCTTGTCATCGTCCTGCAGCAAAACATCGAATCAGCACTCCGGCCGCTTCCAACAATTCCAATTGCGGATTCTCATCCTTTCGGCGCGCACATACCGAGGGGACCTCGTTCTTGTCGACGTGGCTGCTGGCGGCGTCGGTGGTGACATTGCGCCTGGCAACGGGGGCGACTCTGAGGGCCTTGGGCGCGGCGGCAGCCCTGGGCGCGAAGCGGGACAGCATGGTTTTTTTCCTGGGACCTCGACGGCGGGCGAGGAATTGGGTATAAACGAGAGTAGATAGAGGGAGAGGAGGAGGAGAGGAAAGGGTATAGGGCGTGAGGTGAGGTTGGTGTATGCGGGTGAGGTAGGGAAACAGCTGCAGTGCTGATG
Source organism: Cladosporium sp. MBC 237 (assembly GCA_030772445.1). NCBI lineage: Eukaryota > Fungi > Ascomycota > Dothideomycetes > Cladosporiales > Cladosporiaceae > Cladosporium > Cladosporium sp. MBC 237. The sequence continues at coordinate 39,927 of JAPHCH010000014.1, read as the reverse complement.
GGGCCGGCTTTCAGACTTCTTTCCCGTGTTGAGAGCTTCGTCCTTCGCTATGTGGCCCATGCGCTCTTCCGAAAACTCCCACCGTCGCGCTCCCGCCTTCCGACGCACGCGGGATTGAAAGTTGGTGAGTGATAGAGATAAAGATAGAGATAGAGATATCAGCTTGCAGTAAACACGCATAAATAGATTGCAGTCCCAGAAACAACAATTTGCAGTTAAACAAACACATTGTACAAACACTACATGCACTCTCGTAATAAGAAGTGTTATACTCGCCAACGCCATGCTAATCCCATAAGCAAAACTCATTTCCCTCAGGCAAACAATGCCAATTATTTAATCCTCTCATCCAATACGAGCCTTCTTATGGGCGCCATTCATCGCCACATCCTCATCGTCCTCCTCGTCCTCCCACTCATCATCCTCATCATCATCAACCACCTTACGCTTCCTGGACAGCCTCCTCGACGGTGCCCCACCAACAGCCTCTCCACCCTTCTCCTTGCCCTCGACAACCTCCAGCATGTTCGCATATCCCTCAAGAACCGAGTCCAGCGCACCGTCGACTTTCTCCGGACGTTCGTGAAGGTCAAGCTGCATGAGCGGGTCGCGGTTGAAGATGTAGATGCGCTGCTTGGCGTATAATCTCCAGAAGAAGTAGGCCTTGTCGTGCTCGTTCGTCGATCGCTCTCTTTTCGTGATCCTATTCCTTGAACGGTTGAGGGGTGGGATGGTGGAGAGTGTCTGCATTTCTACCAAACGGCCGAACTGTCGAGGATCAATCTTGGACTGCTGACGGATTTTGTTTGTCAGCTCGCCGTTGACGATGATGTCGACAGGGATGTGAGCCGATGGCTTGAGCTTCTCCGCCGGCACGTCGGTGTTGATCTTGAGGCTGGCGAAGTCGGAGTTGTTGGCGCGAAGGTAAAGCATGTCGCAAAGGTCGCGCATGTCATCGAACGCCTCGTTCGGGTCCTCGACAGTGAACTCGCGCACGTTAGCCGGAGATGTCAGGTGCAGGTACATGGCGTTGTAGAGTTCTCGACCGTGGCCTTTTCCTTGGAAGGTGGGAAGGATGAGGAACTGAGACAGACGCTCTCGGCTTGGAAGATCCAGTGGTGACTGAATTGCACTGTCGCGCAATATGTCGTCGAGCTCCTTCTCCAACGATGCTTCTTGCAGGAGGGAAGCCTTGGTAGTCTCACTGCTGCGAAGAGGCTTCATTTCAGTCTCGTCAGGTCGGCGACCTGGGAATGTGAAGACTCTGTATGATGTTCCGAAGCCAATAAAAGCGTAAGGCGACGTGCCCTCGGCAACCTTGTCTTTGACTTGGTAGACCAAGAACAACTTCCACCTCTGCGTAGTCCAATCCTGCTCGAGCTGGAGGGTTGTTCCACCCTCGATGAACAAAGGCACCAGAATCTGCATATTCTCAAGCAGCTTCTTCGCAGCCTCATCTGCCAGACTTGCACACCAGATCTCATACTTCTGTCCATCTCTTGTGTATTCGCGAATCCTCTCGCCAGGCGGTTTCCAGTCCGCGGCGCTCTTGTCCTCTTCCGCAGTCGCTTTGAAAGCCTCTTCAGGCAGAAAGTCTTTGAGTGCACCCTCCACATCTGTTGGTTTGATGTCGCCTATCGCCTTGAATTTCTCGCCGAACTCCACCTGGAGGTGCGGTCGCAAGTTGTGAGCAGCGAATGTGAGATTGATTGCCAGGTCTTGGTAGCCGAAGATAGCTTCCTCGTCGCCGAAGATAGGATATGAGAACTCGGGGTTGAACGAGGCATGCTCGCTACCGTCGCCGTTGGTGAGGAAGATGTTGAAGCATTCGTTGCTGTTGCTGGACCACTCTTCGACCTGATCCTTGATGGTCTGGACGAGTTCTGGGTCGGATTCCATGGCGGGTTGTGTCGCTTGTGAGGATTGTCTGATGCTGTGTTGTGTGTGTATATGATTTGACGAACACTTTATGATGTCGCCAGTGCGATAACTGAAGTTGTTGTGGGTGTTGCAAGCAAAAGATGTTGGGTGGTATCACAAGTGATCAGCGCAAGTTACAGCTCGTGTAACGAAGCTTTACACGGCGACGCGATCGCGATCACGCGTCAGTTGAACGGCGGACTGTAGTTGCAGAAGGATCACATTCAATTGCACCAGAAGAGTCCGTGCGTCAGCGATCAAGGTGCTGCGATGGAGCAAGGGTTGGGCAAGTTGAAACCATGATGGGCAAAGCTGACGAGTATTGAGTGGAGTCTCATCAGGCGCAATTGCAATGACGACCTTGTCTCTCTCCTTTACTTGTCACAGCGATCTACCTTCAGTCCTTGCAGCCTAGGCCTTAACGGTTATTTGACAATAAAATTAGAAAAACCCCTCCAAAAGAAAAAGCAGTACACATCAAGACCAAACCCGGCGTTCCACGCCGTTATCCTTCACCATGTGGGACGGTTTCTTCATATTACTGCTGCTATGCGTGGTAATGGCGGTAGCGTAAGTGGTCATTGACGACAAAAACCACAACAACCTCTTTGCGCGCACATACTAACACATCAGCAGTTCAATCCTCGCCGGCCTACTCCCACTATCCTTCGCCCTCTCACACAAGCAATTGCGATTCATCACCGCTCTGGGAACAGGTGTCCTGGTCGGAACATCCCTTATAGTCATCATACCAGAGGGAGTTGAGACGGTCTACAGCGCGAGCGGGAGCAGCCACAGTCATGGCAAGCGGGAGGTCTCCTTCGGCGCATCGAAGAGAGGTCTAGATAGTACTCATCCAGTCGCGAACATCGCATGGCAACCATTGAAGAGAGGCGGCGAAGCGGACGGCTACACTTTTGGCGCACCCGCTGCTGGAATGGATGGTGCATTCGTCACTGGTCCTGACGACGGTCACAAGTCGCAGGAAGAAATCGCAGCAGAGCTGTCGCAACCAGGCCACCCCTCCACGGACGCCGGGCATGAAGAATTGTCGAGTCTACCTCCAAGCGAACAAAAAGGCGGATCGTCAGCGACATCAACAACAGCAAGCGAATCCCACTCCGACGAAGAATCCTCCGACCGCGAACCGCACGCCTGGATAGGAATCTCCATCATCTCTGGCTTCATCCTCATGTACCTGATCGACACCCTGCCCCGTCGCGCAAACGCCACGTCGCAACCACAGAGTTTCCAAATAAACCTCACGCAATTCAGCCTCAACCGACCATCATCCACCACCTCTCCAGACCCCGAATCCCCAGCCCAAGAAACAACCTACCAACCCTCGCAAGGCTCCTCCTCCCGCCCCTCCTCCACAACTGTCGGACTGGTAATCCACGCGTGCGCGGACGGAATCGCCCTCGGCGCCTCGTCCTCCAGCGGCCCATCCGAAAGCGGCCGAAACCTCTCCTTCATCATCTTCCTCGCCCTGATGATCCACAAAGCCCCCGCCGCCTTCGGCCTGACAACCACGCTCCTGAAACAAGGCCTTTCCAAACGCGCAGCCCGCGCCCACCTCATCGTCTTCTCCCTCGCAGCACCGGCCGGCGCGCTCGTCACCTGGGCAGCGGCGACTTTGCTGGGCTACGGCGGGCTTCCTGAAAGTATGAGTGCGGAGTTCGCGACGGGTGTGTTGCTGCTTTTCAGCGGTGGGACTTTCTTGTACGTGGCGATGCATACGATGCAAGAGGGTGGTGGGCATGCGGAGCATGCGGCTGACGGGTATGCGGAGGTGCCGATGAATGGGTATGGAGAGGGTGGGAGCGGTGTTCCTGCGAAGGAGGGTGGTCAGAATGGTGTGGCCGAGACTCTTGTGACTGTGTTGGGAATGCTGCTGCCTTTGTTGACGCAGTTTGGACATGCGCATTGAGGGGGTTGGTGGCGGGTGGATGGATGGGGTTGTAAGCTCTGAGATGACACGATATGATATAAATCGAAGACGAAGATTCGCATCTTACAACTGGTCCGCTCTGGGTTCTACCAGGTGCCTTCTCAGGAGCTCCTCAATAAATCAAAGAATATTCAATACGTTAGAGCCTATCACTGTCCGGGAAACATGTTTTCACTTGGAGTAAAGCTTCACGTTTCCGATTCGTCAAGGAATATACTTGAGTAGAGTTCATTAAAAGCCCATAAATGATACACGCTCCCTAGAAGATTTCAAACGTAGCCATCAAGCTACCAAACTCCCAATGTCCCTTCGTATCAATCACATAGACAATCACCACACCATTCCACCCTCAAGCCCCATCGCCCCAAATCCCCACAACCCCCATAGCAAACCCAACCGCACTAACGCCACACCTCAAACCCTCCACGACCTGCGCCTCCCTGGCCCTCCTCTCAACCTCCTCCCCATTAACATCACCATCCCCCTCTCCCTCCACCCCACGCCTCCCGCTCTTCTCAACAACAAACCCCAAAGCCCCACTCAGCGCAGCCACAAGCCCCGTCCAGAGCAAATACGGGTGGCGTGCTCGCGGCGGACTGAGCGCGAAAGCGGCCAGGAGGGAAGCGCTGGCGAGGGTTGAGAGGGTGCGGATGTGCAGGGTTGCGAGGCGGGTTGTTTGGGAGAGCGTATGGGCGGCGGGTTTGGCGGACGGGAGGGTGAGGAGGGAGGGGAGGGATTGGGTTGAGAGGGTGTAGGAGATGCCCTGGGTGATGCATTTGTTAGTTTTGGTGGTTTTGAAGAGGTACATCTTAAGGCCTGGTGGGTTTCGTGATGTTGGTGATGTGGGAGGGACGTACGGTGAGAAGGCCGAGACTGATTGTTCCTACGAACTTGCAGGCGGCCACGGTGGCCGGCATATTGGCTGTAATGGTGTGGTTGTGGAGTGGGTATGTGGCGCCAATGCTTTGGATCTCGATTCGGGTACCGGGTATAGGTATTATTATGTGTCTGCAGACTGGGTTGGTGGGTGGGTATCACGCGCAATAGTCGAGACGATTATATGATGTATAGAGGTATGTATGTGGGAGGGCAGTGACGTCGAGTCCTTGCTTGAAGTCCACGCCCCAGACTTCATCGGTCCCATCCCCAGCGGCTAGGAGCTAGCGAATGAGCTGAGCGATCCACTGGAGACGAGAAAGTGCCGAGGTACGCCAGAAAGAGCAAACACCCTCCCTGAGAAAGACTGTACAACATTCGTCCACATGCTATACAGGCCATTGATTTGTGATCTCGGACTTGAACACTATAGGCACTCTGCCGGTCTCACCATAGTCATCAGCTGACTTAATCTGCCTACCAATCTATCTCCACAGCACATCCTGGAGCCAGTCAACCGAGGTTACCACTTTACGGCCGCAGCACTCGAGAGGATCGAACAGGAGCATACACGAGCATAAGAGCGCCTTCATCTTCCCGGACTAAGCTGGCTGGAAATCCATTACATCCGCATATCAACATATCAACATATCAACCATGCCGCTCCCACGTGAAGAATTCCTCAGCTCCACCTGGCGCGATGGCATCTTCACCAACAAAGTGCTCTTCTGCACCGGCGGCGCCGGCACAATCTGCAGCGCGCAAACCCGCGCCTTCGTAGCATTGGGAGGCAACGCCTGCATCATTGGGCGAAATGTCGAGAAAACCGAGCGAATGGCCAAAGACATTGCCACCGCCCGCTCCGGCGCGAAAGTACTTGGAATCGGCGCCGTGGACGTCCGTGACCCGCAAGCCTTGCAAGACGCCGCGGACCGCTGCGCGAAGGAACTGGGCGGAATCGACTTCTGCATTGCCGGCGCTGCTGGGAATTTCCTGGCGCCCATGGCTCAGCTGAGCAGTAATGCTTTCAAGACCGTCATGGACATTGATGCTCTCGGATCGTACAACACGGCCAAAGCCACGCTGCCGTATCTGGTGAAGAGTGCGGAGAAGTATAAAAACACCGGCAAGGCGTATCCCGAAGGCACTGGCGGGAGGATTATTTTCGTTTCGGCCACGTTCCACTACACGGGCAAGCCTTTGCAAGCCCATGTTTCGGCGGCGAAAGCGGCCGTGGACCAAATTTGTTACGCCACTTGTCTTGAGTTCGGGCCTCTGGGGGTGACTTCGAATGTCATCACGCCCGGCCCCATTGCGAATACGGAGGGAATGGAGCGGTTAGCGAAGTCCGACGAGAACACGGTGAAGAGGAGTCAAGTCGGGATTCCATCTGGGAGATGGGGAGAGGTTAAGGAGATCGCGGACGCGACGGTGTACCTTTTCTCCGAAGCTGGGAGCTATGTCAACGGACACGCTCTTGTCGTCGACGGTGGATCGTGGAGAGTCGCGGGCGGTGACATGGGTGGATACCAGTACCCCGATTTCCTGCTGAGTGGGGATACCGTGAGCGGCGTCAAGGGAGGCAAGAAAGCGAAACTCTAGATGAGTGTGCTCTTGACACTCTGAATGAATCATACTTTTTGTGTAGCGTGGCGTTTGGGATCGTGGCAAAGCATTTGAGATCGGTTCAAGCTTACCGATGCCCCCATTTCCTTGAAAGTGTTCTTGAGTGATGAGTCGAGCACCAAGCTTGTGGTGTTAGTAGAAGTTGCTATGATTGAGCCTCTCTAGGCATGAGACTGAGCAAGACCTCACGACTGAAACCTGCCATCTTACCATGACGACAGACCACGACCCCTCCTACAACCCTCATCACGAACAACAATGTCGCCATAGCAATCCCACGAGCCTACACACAAAACACCTTCCTCCATCTGATCGATCGGTGAAGATCAAATTACCTTTGGCACCTGTGGCTGAAGGTGCCACGGATCAAGCATCTCGTGACGCCTCAAGTGGCATGTATCCGGGTGTTCTCGGCCCAAGCCAGCACACAGAAACAGGTAGAGATCCTGCTTTGAGGTCTGCTACTAGGCCGGAAAGAGTGAGGCTGAGTTTCCAAAGATCGGCCGGGCCATGATGGCACAGGAGAATGTTCAGGTGGCTTTGCTTTTGCGGCGCGGGTGATGATAGACAGCCACGACAGAATACAGAGGAACGTGAGAGGATGTTCGCGCCATACTTGGTCGGTGGTCCAAGAAGCTTGCCTTGGATAAATGACGTAGCCCAGCGTGGAGATGTTGTTCCTCCCAGCGCAGAGACCACCTTACGACAAAACACCTCATGTCATCGCGAGGCGAAGCCTTGATTGCCCCGGCCACATCATACATTAAATCATACACACAAGTGAAACAATCATGACAAGCTTGTCGTCGAAGCGAGGCAAGGGGAATCAGTCAATTCACGCTTAATCGCCTCAGCGCCTGGCAGGCTCGCAACAATAATAATACCGATTCACAGCCATTCGCCGCCCCCTCCAAGCTGCTCCCCTTGTAGTCTAGCCGCAGTGGGGCTCGTCCTTCCTTTAGGGCTGCTTTGCTACGAGCGAGACCTTACAGAGGTACCAAGGATCGCCAATATTAAACAAACAAACAGGGCAATTAAAGTTCTAGAGCAAAAACAGCTTCCAGAGCTCTTGTATCATCGGGTCCAGTCTTTTCGCGTGGATGTCTTTTGCATACGTATGCGGTACACGTGGTCTTTGTCTGTCTCCCATGCCCTGCAGTCATGCAATGATGTTCCTCCTTCTTGTCCAAACCTGGGCAAAGACCCTTTAAACCTCCTAGCGGCGGAGGCGCTCGTCTGCAGGGTAGCGATCTAAGTGGTGCCGGTGACGACATGGGCAACGAATGCGCCTGTGACATCGGCTGGGAGAGCTTGCTTGTAACGCCAGGCTGGAAAACTTGGTCCACACGAACAAGTGTCGTGCTAGAGCCTAGAAGGGACTTAAGACATCATGGACCTGTGAAAGCTGATCAGGATCTATAAAGACTTTCCCTTTCCCTGTCTTCTGCATTGCTGCTCAATATCACCACTCCTCCTACATTGCAACATCAATCACACCCTCATAATTTTTTAACTTAACAACATTATGTCTTACAACACTTCTGACAACTTGGCTGGTATGTGACATTCCCCGTCACCTGGAAGACTCCAATGGCTAACAGAATCCCCTCCAGGTCGTCAAGGCGATGCCTACGGCGGTGTCAACACCACTGGCGCCGGTATCGGTTCTGACAACTTGAGCTCCGGCGCCCACGGCCCAGCTCCCACCACCAAGGGACCTCACAGCTCTGATTTGGCGAACAAGGTCGATCGTAGGTGGAGATCTCACGTCTTCATGGATCCAAGATGGCCTTACTAACTTCAATGGACAGCTCGCGTCGACTCTGACAACAGCAAGGGCTACGGAAACACCAGCACTTACGGCTCCAGCACCACCCACGGCGGCCCTACCACCACCGGCCCCCACTCTACCGACACTGCCAACAGAGCGGATCGTAAGTGGATTATAAGACACCTTTCAAGACTTCCATGAACAACACACTAACCTCCATCTTCCTTTCCAGCCCGCGTCGACTCCGACGGCAGCGGCATCAACAGCTCAAGGTCCGCCACCGGCGGCTACGGCTCAACCGGCAACGCCTACGACTCCACCACCAACACTCACAGCGGAATCACCGGTTCCTCCACGACCGACTCTGGAGCCTACGGTTCCACCGGCACTTCAGGCCTCGGTTCCTCCAACACCTCTGGCCTTGACTCTTCAAGGACCACTGGCACCAGCGGCCTTGGGTCCAGCGGCATTGGATCCACTGGCACTTCCGGCCTTGACTCCAGCAGGACGACTGGCACCTCCGGCCTAGGCTCCAGCACAACCGGCTACGGCTCCAGCACAACCGGCTACGGCTCCTCGAACGCTGGCCCCCACGATTCCAACCTCGCCAACAAGGCTGACCCGAGAGTGGACTCTGACCGCAGCCGTCTCGACAACACCTCTTCCACTGGCGCATACGGCTCTTCCACAACCGGCACCTCCGGCCTAGGCTCCAGCACAAGCACCGGCTACGGCTCATCCAACGCTGGTCCCCACGACTCGAACCTCGCCAACAAGGCCGATCCCAGAGTTGACTCTGACCGCAGCCGTCTCGACAACACCTCCTCCACTGGCGCATACGGTTCTTCGACGACCGGCACCTCTGGTCTCGGTTCCAGCACCACCACTGGCGGATATGGCTCAACCACCGCCGGTCCCCACGACTCCAACCTCGCTAACAAGGCCGATCGTAAGTGGACAAATCACCCATTCACCCAAATCTCAAGAACAATTTCAAACTAACCCACATCCTTCTCATCAGCCCGCGTCGACTCCGACCGCAGCCGTCTCGACAACACCTCTTCCACCGGCGCGTACGGTTCTTCCACCACCGGCACCAGCGGTCTGGGATCCAGCACTACCGGTACCCACGGTACTCACGGCGTAAGCTTCCCCCAACTCACTCTCAAGTGTCCCATCGAGCCACAAACTGACAAAAACAATCACAGACCACCGGCGTCGGCGCAGGCACCGCAGGCGGCGTAGGAAGCAACACCTACGGCAGCAACACCACCACCGGCAACAACAACCTCAACACCCGCGACGAGACCGACGACAAGAGGAAGGACTCCACCATGGGCAAGCTCATGGAGAAGGCCGGCAATGCGCTCCACCAGGAAGGAATTGCCGAGAAGGGTCGCGAGAAGAGGGAGCAGGCTGCTAGGACTGATGCTTACTAGATTTGACTTGCCTTGTCTATCTATGTGAGGGTACAGATACCGTATTGGGGAGGTAATGTTTTTACATATGCGGGTTGCGATCAGATTGAGATGAGATGATTAGTGTAACGACTGAATGATTCATTACGTTAATTCTGAATATTTTGTGTTCCATTTTTTCCATGATGTGAGTGTTGCTTGGTTGTGACTTGGTCGTTGGGCGGTGTTGGCCTAGTGTTCTGAGGAGAAGTGTTGATGAACGTCGGCTTTGGTATGGGAGGATGTCTACTGAGCTGAACACGGGACATGACAGGTTCACATCTTGGCATCTCATTGTTGCCCGTGAGAATCGTTTTTGTCTTCGTGTAAGAAGCCCCCCAACATCATCGTCCCAGCAAGCAAAACTCTTCTGAACGCTTAACAGAAATCAAACCGCCTCAAATCTCCATGTCCCATGCCTTCCAGGGTATTGCTTGGCTTCAATATACCACGTGCTGACGCAAGAAACCTGACACCCGACCTGTTCTGCCAGCACTGGCGTGGTTTCTGTAGCTCAATCCTTTCCTTCATTTTCTGTTTCACTCACTTGCCATCACAAGTCACGCCGTCCTCGTGGACGTGGAAAGTGCAAACCTTGAAAGTCTTGAACTGTTCTTTTGTCATGGCAGGAAGACGAGGGTTGGGTGAGAGAACCATTTTCGAAAGGTCCCATATTGCCTCTTTCGGCCACAACGCGTAATTTCCTGAACCCACATCGCCATTAAAGATCTTGTCCCCACTGAGATGCGCCACGATGGCAATAAGCATTTTGCGTAAGGGAGAATCCGCCAAAGTCTCGTCGTAGACAACTCGAAGCTCTTGCGTTGGTAGTTCCCACTTCGTCAGAACTCGTTTCTTGAGGCAGTTGATCATCTCATTCATGAGTAGCGGGATCTGACGGCGGTCGCCAAAAAGCCAGAGCTGAACGATGATGTGAAAGTCGGACTCAAGCTTGTTGTCGTGGATCCTGCCAAAATAGAGCCAGAGAGCGAACCGCTCAAAGACGTCGGCGTCCTCGGTGTCAAGGTTGATGATGCTTGTTTCGGACTCTTTCCATCCGCCTTTGAAGGCAGCCTTGAAGTAGCCAGAGTAGAAAGAGAGAAGTGCCTTGTGGGCGTAGAAGGTACGCTGCTGCTCTCCGGACCCGACCTGAATCGTGGCTATTTCGCCGAGATCAGAGCTGGTGCTTTTGTTAGTGTCATGAGGAACATCACACCACTACCCAATCTGCTTACCTGTTTGGTTTGTTGGCACGCGTGGATGACAGTGCCTCCATCGTGCTGTTGGTGGTCTGTTTCGCCGATTCTGAGGATATCTCGTCGGCTTTGCGTTTAGCGGATCCTCCAGATTGTGGAATGGGCACAACAGAGCCAGCCTCGGGTTTATGCAAATGATCCATTGCGTTAGTTGTCGGCAATCTCGGAGGTGGTTATGTGTCGGTTGGTTAGAGAGAAGCTGGAGAAGCAGGGAGAAGGGGGAAGAGAAGAAAACGTGCCGAGCAATGGCTAAACGATTGGGAAGGTGCGAGTTAAAAGGAAGGAGCGACTGCCGCAGTTGCTCCTTCGCGCTGCAGTGCACGTGATGAGGATTAAAGACCTCACTGCCACACCCTCAACGCCCACAAACCCACGTTTTCCACTGGGATACCGGCGACGCCTGCGAGTGAATGATTCAAAAGATCAGAAAAAAAACTCTCCATATCAACAACCCCAAACTTTTGTTTCAATCCCTACCAAAACCCCTACTCTCTCTTATAAACACCCAACCCCCAAGCAGCCCTCAAAAGCGCCAACCCAAAAGCCATGCCCAAACTATCCCAAACGACATTCAACTTGCTCCCCTTGACCTCCTTCCAGCCAATGGGCACCTCAACCATAGGAATGTCGGCGCTCTCGGCCAACATGAGCATCTCGACGTCGAAAATCCAGCCTTCCGAGTGCATGTAGGGGATGATGTAGGGGAGTGACGGCCGGGTGAAGAGTTTGAAGCCGCACTGTGTGTCTTTGACTTGGGCTGTTTTGGGGGTGGTGAGGAGGCGGAGGAGGAGGTGGAAGGAGTGCATGAGGGTGTTGCGGAGGAAGGAGCGCTGGGGTTTGTGTTAGCTTGTGGTCTTTGATTGGGATGGTTGGATTGCACGTACCTTGACAACAGCTTCTGTGCCGACCATGTGTGCTCTGCTTCCAACACCAACGGCACGTCCCTGTGCATCCTTGCTCTTCTCACACGCTTGAACCAGGGCACCGAGATCGCTGAATCGGCTCGCACCATCTGCGTCTGCAAACACGACATACGTGCCTCTAGCATGCCTCATGCCATGCGTGACAGCTCCTCCCTTTCCGCGGTTTTGTTCCAAGTTGACAACTCTGATCGTGCCTGGAGGAATCTTTGTCGGCTTCAAACTAGATTTCCAGGGTCCGTTAGGTGTAGGCGGCGAGCTGTTAAGCTGGTGTGTCTTTGCGAATTGAAGTGCTGTCGCAATCGTCTGATCCGTGCTACCATCGCTCACGAGCAAAATCTCCCATCCTCTCCAAGGATCCGCTTGTCTGCCGGTGGCCTGCATGTTCCCATTGCTGCTGCTCTTGCTCTTCGTACCGTGATGTCCGTACTGTGCTTCGAGATATTCAACTGCTTCCTCCAACATGCCACTCAAACGATCTTGTTCGTTGAACGCAGGAACAACAAGTGTCATGAACAGTTCCGCATCTGCAGCCTGGTGTGCTTCCTTTGATGATATGAGGCCGTCACTGGCCATTTTCCGCAATGCGACATGGTTATCGTACCAGCATGGGAGCGACTGGAGCTTGCTGATCCTCCCATCGGCTTCGATCGTGATGTATTGCTTTTCGGAAGGTCTAGGCAATCTTGGGATAGGAGCCAGAAGATAGAGCGAAATAATAAGCTAAAAGAGCGACCGGTCAGTTCGGATTCAACGGGTACATTGACATAGCGCAGCAATCGCATGGAGATCATATATGAGAAAACAGAGAAAGGAAATACCAGGACTATGATACCGAAGAGGCCCGCAACCGCTCCTGCTGCCCACATCCACAAGGGCACCTGTGCTAGCGTGTCCAGCGCATTCCACGCGGCGTCGGGGATTGAATCGGCGGAATCCATAGCTGCTCTTCGGTTGGTAGACAGGAATTTTCAGAAAAGATGGCACGTCGGGCGTGCTATCTGGATTGTGGCCACGGTTCCCAGAACATCGAGGGGGAATAACGATACAGGAAGGGTGCAAGCATGTGAAAGCGTGGGGGGAGAGTTGACATCTGGCTTGAAGCGGGAGCTTGCACTTGATGAGCTCCACACCGCTGAGAGTCCAACCTTGGTCGTCGGCAATTGGTGAAGTCCTAAGGATATGAGCTTTCTGTCTCCCTTCATTTACCATCCACAACAATGATCATTATTTTCTCGAGACGATGCAGAACTACCCAATTGCCAGTGTTGGTGACAATATCCATTGTTCACAATCGAAGTTGTTCTCGGACAAAGGATGACGACCCGGTTCTTTCATTCGCAGCATCATCCTCCTTTGATCCCATACAACGGAACAAAGAATCTATTGTACAGCTGCCTTCCAACATAGAATCCCTACAGTGCCGCAAAGGTATAAATCTGACCGGACCGGCGCATCCACTTCCAAAAGAATCGCAGCAGCAACATCCCTCCAAAACCCCCCTACTAACCAAGCAGACCGAGTCCCTGGAAGCTCCGGCAGCTTCCAGACTCCTCTCCGACCAACAACAATGTGCCACATCTCCACCCAGTACCTCTGCGGCCACAGGTTCTTGCTACCGGTGAACAACTGGTGTATCTGCTCCAGGAAGTCTTGTACCCAGGCTACCATCCCTTGTCCGAAGACTGGGTGCGGCCAGCAGAGTACGAAGCAAGTTGCCGCTGGCAATGTGAGAATAGGCAGCCGCAAGAAATCTACGCGCACAGGTAGGTGTGTTGGTACCTCTCGGTCTGACTAGGTGAAGTAGGAGGTTGAGGTCCCGAGCGTGACCTGGAGAGGACGGCTGGGCCATCTTCTCTCCTGCAATCGGGAAAGCTGTTGTCAAACGGTAAGTATGTACTAGCAATCATTCAAGGGGCCCCGGCTCTCCCTTGATGTCTACCAAATGCAAAACCCCCCAATACCCTCCTCACTCAAATGTCTCTTCCACTCCCCTCCTCATCTGCCACATCATTTTCACTTTTTCCTCTCCTCCTGACAAGCAACCAAGTGCCCGCAATCGCAACAACAGCTCCCACCAGCAACCCAATACTAGTCGAATAACTGATCCTATACCCCGGTCCGAATTTAGGTTGATACACCTGCGGACCAACAATACCCATTAGCTGCGCACTCGCATTCGTGATACCAATAGCAAGACCCGCCGTCGTTGTCCCATGCGCTGCACGAATGCGCTCGGGCCAGAGGACGGGGTAGACGCAAACGGAGCAGGCGACGGCAATGCTGATGATGAAGTACTTCGCTAGAAGGGAGTGGATGACAAGTAGCAGGATGTAGCACAGCAGAGCTACTGCTTCGACTTGAAAGAGATTGTTAGTGAAGCCCGAGGCGGTCTGGAGGGGAAGAACTCACTGGCAATGGAAGCAGCCCACGGTGAGACGAGCTTGCGGTGAATCAACCAGCCTATTAACACCAGGCACGCACATCCGAAGGCATAAGTCGGCATGGTCATCAGCTGCGCCTCTGCGGTACCAGTCATTCCCAGCTCATAAATAACGGTGGGCAGCACAGTGCTAACTCCCCAACCTCCAATTGCATGACAGATCCAAAGCAAAGTGAAAGTGGAAAAAGTCGGATCCTTGAACAGCTTCTTGGCCTGATTCCAATCCCATGTCTTCGCAGAGGAGCTGGGCTGCGTGGCTGGCAGGTTGGCGAGGATGGCGCGCTTTTCGTCTTCGGAGAAGAACTTGCAGGACTCGGGGTAGTTGGGAAGGAAGAAGTAGGTGTACAGACCACATAGAATGGCGGGGATTCCTTCGCTGTGAGAGGTGAGATGTTAGTCGATCGATCAGACTGATTAGATGGGTTTGTGGGAACGAACAGAATGAACATCCACCTCCAGCCAGCTAACCCTCCAATACCATTCATGAAGCTAATACCGTACGCCAGCAAGCCACTGATGGTACCAGAGAACATTCCACAAGCGTAGAAGAAAGCGATTCGGAGAGCCATCGCATCGCTGGGATACCAGAAGGAGAGGTGATAGAGGACTCCCGGATAGAATCTGGCACCGTCAGCTTCCAAGCAAAGACTCCAACAATGATCAGGTCCAAAGCTTACCCAGCCTCAGCAGCTCCAAGAAAGAACCTACAAGCCAGAATCCCAGCATAATTCTGCGCAGCGCCCTGACACATACTGATAATGCCCCAAGTAATCATGATCCTCGCCATCCATTTACTCGGCGAGAATCTCTTCAACAGCAGCGTCGCCGGTGGCTCGAACAGCATGTACGGATAGTAGAAAATACTAATCACCCAAGCCCACTGCTCGCTTTCCAAACCGCCTAGCTGGAGTCTGATACCGTCTCCAGTTTCGAGGTTCATGATGGCGGAGTTGGTGACGTTTTGCACGTGGATGCGCATGATCAGGTAGACGAAAGAGTACCATAGTAGGAGGCGGATATCGGCTTTGCGGTAGGCGGCTTTTTCGACTTGAGTTTGCGAGGAGGTGAGTGATGAGGTTGTTGGGGAGGAGGCGATTGTGGTTTCTTTCTCTTGGGTTGGTGCATGGTGGGTGTTGGGATGGTGAGCATCCACTTTGCTCATGATTGAGTATGAAGGTCGACTTGCGACTCTGCCACGGTTGAAGGAAGATCGGTATGAGAGAATGATGCTGAGATTCAAAATGTAAGACAGAACCGCATCAATTGATAACTTACTGCAGAGCAGCATGCTTGTGCTTTCTTCTAGGCGATCAAACACGACATCTATCAGAACGTCTCATTGGACAAGCACCCCGTTGAAGCTATCAGCCCGCAAGGTTAATTGATTCTTCGTCTTGCGTGCTCGAGAGATAGTGGTGAGAATCCGAAAGTGGAGGTGGGGTCCATATTCAGTAGCGATTTGTTGAAGGTAAATACACATGGGTATCGTATCCGAATGGACCCGCTGCCTAGTCTACGCATGGATCTCGCAATGCGTTTGAAGAGAGACTTGCTGGAACAAGGTCGTTGGATATACTACGATGTCCAGGTGCTCCATGGCCCTTTCGTTATTAGTACCTATAGTATACTCTTCAACACCAGCTGTGTTCAACATCATGATACTGAGCGTCATATCCATTCAAATCATCAAAGACCTGAATCATGAGAATGATTTCCATCACAGACATACAGAACAGCGACCCTCAATGCAAAGAACATGATACCATCAGCTTTGCATATCACGAAAGACAATCAGGGTCGATGTAGTGATGGCGTGCTAACACCTGCAGATCCGACATTTCCCCGCTCACCTATCACTTCAGACACTACACTGCATTCGCGACCAACCCCAAGAGACTAGACTGCTAATGTGCGTGCCTCCGCCCACGCGTGTGTCGCATGGCAACATCTGCTCGGGAATAAGATTTGCAGTACGATGAGGGGCAGAGGTGGGTGGTCGGAGTGAGGTGCCGGAACCTTTCTTGAGCTCGAGCTGCTCAATGGAATGTTTATGACTTCTGTCTTGGTTTACTCGTCTCGTTCTTTATTGTTCTCTCCGCTTCTTGCAGTAGAACTTTTTCAATACCATAGAAAACTGATCAATCTCTTCCACAATGGCGACCGAAGTACAGACTGCAACGGCTTCACATACCCTGCCAACCTATCACCAGCCCGAAGAGTCCAAGACTGAACGTGAGTGTCTTCGTCAGCTATCCTCTCCTGCAATGACCACTAACAAGCTTGCCAGTGGATTGGGCTGACCTCGTCACCCTTGACCTCTCTCAATTCGACACACCAGGCGGTAAAGAAAAACTCGCAAAGCAACTCGACGAGGCTGTCCACAAAGTCGGTTTCTTGTAGCTCTCCCCAACACAAGCCACCCAATCAAACAGCAACTAACAAGTCATCAAGCTACATCACCAACTTCGGCCTCTCCCAAGACCAAATCGACCGCCAATTCGCCATCGGCAAGCACCTCTTCAACCTACCCGTAGAAGAAAAGCTGCGCTACCGCGCCGACCTCGAACATGGCAACTACTCCGGTTACCGCCCCGAAGGCTCCATCGAAGTCTTCCCGGGCCTCCGCGACAACATCGAGATGTACAATGTCTTTAAATTCATCCCGGAGCTGGCGCGCACGCACCCGGAAGTCATCCAGCAACACCGAGAGGAGATCGAGAGCTTCCAGCGCCACATCGCCCAAGACACCGTGCAGAAGCTGCTCACGCTGATTGCGCTCGTTCTCGAAATGCCAGAAGACGCACTGACGAACGGGCACAAGTACGACGACGTCTCTGACTGCCATCTCCGGTACATGATATACCACGCTCGCTCGGCGGAGGTGAACGCAAAATTCCAGGACGTCTACACCAAGGGCCATACGGACTTTGGTTCCCTGACACTACTCTTCCGACAGCCTATCGCGGCTTTGCAGATTCTGGCTCCAGATGGTAGTTGGAAATGGGTCAAACCCTACCCCGGCTCGATTACAGTGAACATCGCCGACGTGCTGCAATTCTGGACGAACGGTTACTTAAAATCCAGTGTCCATCGGGTTGTAGCACCGCCCGCGGACCAGGCGCATTTGGATCGCTTGGGCTTGTTGTATTTCTTGAGGCCGGCGCATGATCTTGACCTGAAGACTGTTGACAGTCCGCTGCTTAGACGGCTTGGTTTGAAGGGAGATGATGACCATGAGAGGGAGGGTGTGAAAGCTGGCGATTGGGTGAAGGCGAGAGTCAAGGGGAACTGGGATCCTGCGAAGAAACGTGCTGGCGAGAGCGGACCGAAAGAAGAGGAAGTTGTGGGTGGCGTTAAGGTGGTCAAGTATTATGAATAGAGCCAGGTAGGTAGGTATCGAGCATAAACTCGACGAAACTGGTCAAACAAGAGGTGTTCCACGACTTCCGCCCAAGTAACATTGCAAAAAGGCTGAAAACGGCATCTGCCTCCCTCCATGCAAGAGATGTAGAGGTAGGAGGTAGGAGCACCAAAAAAAGATTGCAAAAAAATAACGAAGAACGTCTGTTACAAACCCCCGGAATCGAACCGGGAACCTTCTGTGCTGCCATCAGAGCTAATGTTGCAACTGTTGTTAGACAGAAATCATAACCGCTAGACCAGGCTTGCTGATTTCAAATCGATGAGTGGACCTGTTGTCAATGCGTATATGATCAATTGAATCGCAATCGTGCTATACCGATGGCTGAACCAGTGATCTTCAGAACTCAAGTATGAGTTGAGCATAAGAGTTCGATGGTCATGTCGATATGCCTAGTCGTAATCGTTGGCTCATGGATATCAGCTCTTGATGTCTTCCAGAGAAAGTGTGTGTTCTTCCGCATTTGGTCCGGTATGAACCGAAAGTTTCATGTCGTGATGTTGAACGAGTTGATGGATCTGCTCTGATCCGAATTTTGCTCGAAAACATATACGCCAAGGCCTCCATCCTGAGACAGAGCCTCCGAGGCAAAGTATTTGACATGATTTCACAATTCAAACAATAAGGTAGTATGTGAGATTAACAGCCCCACCCCCCCAAAAGGTCAGACAATCGACGAAAGTGTTCAAAACCTTACCTCAACCCTAACCCTACCCCGACTCACCGCGGTACCCCAATTCACAAACGAGTGGGGTTAAGTAGGACGCGAGATGCGGGCCGAGGTTGACAAACCTCCCACATCAAGAGAACATACCAAAGGTCGTACGAATACCACCGTGCGGCTGATTGCTGCATCGGAATTAATGCAGGGGAGCTGCGGAGGCCGGGTATAAAACATCCGGTCTTTTCAGACACGAGGTCCTTTATCTAGTCGGGGCGTCCGAGCTGACGACACTTAGTTCAGCTTATTTGTTTGCTTGAGAGGGCTGCGGACGGCTGAGGTGGGATTATATCAAATCAAGCTTGACGGTCTTGTTTAGAGAACATTGGCGACTTCGTATATCATCACTTGCTGGCCACGGTTACTCGCACAGCACTCTTCTCACCTGGCTCGATAGCGTCTGGTATCGTTGGATAGACAGACGCCATGCCATTCCTTGCGAAAGAGCACCATCCGGTGCCGACCAAGGATCTCTTGAGCTGGACTTTCGACGAGCTATCCTACGATTGGGACGAGCCTGTAAGCCTACAAGTCCCCTCTCAAACAGTAGAACTCAACATTAACCCACCTTCTCGCGCGCAAGATCTACATCGATGCTCTAGACCCAAGCAACAACATCTCAGCCCGCCGAGCACGAACCGTCATCCGCCAACTGGTGGCAGGTTTCAAAGCCATCGGGTTGAAGCCAGGCGACTGCGTTTGCATCCACTCGTTCAATGACATTTGGTACCCGATTTTCTTCCTCGGCGTCATTGCCGCGGGGGGCGTCTATGCTGGCACCAACCCGGCGTATACAGCGCATGAGCTGTCCCATGCTTTGAAAACCGCGAAAGTGAAGTATGTGCTTTCGCAGCGAGACCTGATGGGTCCTGTATTGAAAGCAGCCGCCGACGTGGGGTTGGCGGAGGAGAAGGTTATCTTGTTCAATCCGCATGGCGAGGACGCGAGTGCTGGTATCTTGCAGTGGAAGGATCTGCTGAAACATGGCGAGGCGGATTGGGTCCGGTTTGATGATCTGGAAACCGCGAAGAATACCACTGCCGCTTTGTTATTTTCTTCCGGGACCACTGGGTTGCCCAAGGCGGCTATGCTGAGCCATCGGAACTTCATCGCGCAGCACACGCTGATGTACGAGGCGCCGCGCCGTCCCTACAAGGCCGTCAGGCTTGTGGCTTTACCTATGTTTCATGCCGCAAGCGCTCCTGTGGCGCACACAACGCCACTCCGTGCCGGCGACAAGTGTTACGTGCTCGCGCGCTTCGACCTTGAGAAGTGGTTCTGGGCGCATGAGAAGTACCAGGTCACCGACGTAGCGATGGTACCGCCCGTGACGCTTCTGGCGATCAACAGCCCCCTGAAAGAGAAATACAGCCTCAAAGCCGCCAAAGCCGCACAAGTGGGCGCGGCGCCTCTGGATAAACACCCGCAAGCACGCATGCAAGAACTGCTAGGAGGAAAGCCGATGACGCAGGTTTGGGGCATGACAGAGACGAGCTGTGTTGCGACTCGGTTCCAGTACCCATCTTACGACACTACTGGAAGTGTGGGCGTTCCCATTGCGAATCTTGATGTGAAGCTGGTGGACGATAGTGGTAAGGATATCACCGGCTTCGACGTGCGAGGCGAGCTTTGTGTTAGAGGTCCGACCGTCATTCGAGGGTATTTCGAGAATCCGGAGGCGAACAAGAGGGATTTTGACGAGGATGGCTTCTTCCATACTGGGGATATTGCGTTCATCGATCGTAAGAGCGGGCTGTATTACATTGTTGATCGGAAGAAGGTGAGTTTGGCTTGTGTCAAAGTCCCAGTGCCTCAGAGGCGCTAACATTTTGCACAGGAACTGATCAAGGTGCGCGGCTTTCAAGTGGCGCCGCCTGAGCTTGAAGGCGTATTGCTCTCACATCCGAGTATCGTCGACGCTGCCGTCATTGGCGTGGCGGACCCCGTTCGAGAGGGAGATGAGCTTCCTCGCGCATTCATCGTTCGCAGGCCGGGAGGAGATGGGCCTACCGCTGAGGAGGTGCATGCGTATATGAGAGAGCGACTGGCTTCGTACAAGATGCTCGAGGGTGGGATCAAATGGGTTGAGGCTATTCCCAAGAACGCATCTGGAAAGATTCTGAAGCGTGTTTTGAGGGAAGAGGCGAAGAAAGAGGGCAAAGTGGCGAAGTTGTAGTGAGTACGTTATATAAGATGTTCCTCCTTGTCGATGATGTTATATCAGTACCTAGGTAGTCCAGATGTTGGTATTCACATGTATTGACTGATGAGGCGGCCTCGGTTCCGCACCTTCCTCCTCCACACTCGCGCGTCTTTGGCTGGCTGACGACTTTCTTTCGAACCCTTTGCTTTGCTTTGCGACAATCCTCCAACCAACAATCGCCCTCGCCCGGCGCATTTGATTCTTACCCTTCCACATTCATCGAGTCGCCTTGTCCCTACACCAGCACACTCCGAGCGACTCCATCCATGTGCACTTTCACCACCTAAGAAAGGCTTAAAGCGCAAACCAATCGCGCCAGCCTCATCACCACTCTTCACCAATCCCCTCACATTGCGCCGCCATGGCCGCAAAGCTGAACGAGGACGAGCTCAGTCTCGCTGCGTAAGGATTCAAGGGTTCAAGATATTCAGGACCGCAGACTGATATGCAATAGCACGCTCGTCCCAGAAGAGATCCCGGCGAAGCTTCGCTGCGGCCTGTGTAACCTCGTCGCAGTCAACGCTGTCAAGTTGCCCTGCTGCGAGACATCTATTTGCGACAAGTGTGAGCTTACCTTCTCTTCGCGACGACTGCTCATGCGCGCAAACACTAATTCAGTACCAAGGCCAGGCAGAACTACCAGAGCAATGTACAATTTGCGAGCACCAGCCATTATCGCCAGACGTTTGTACGCCCATGAAGAGTCTCCGAATGACCATAAAGGCGCACTTGAAGACTGAGCTCAAGAGACGGACTGCACAAGCAAGCACCGGCAATGCAACTCCAGCTGCTGCTGCACCTACACCTACGCCGGCGCCGATTGAGACTCCCACTACCGCTGAAGAAACTCCTGCGCCCGCGGCTGTGCAGGAAAGTGGTACAACCGGTACCGTGAGTGATGCTACTGCAGAGGCCGCCAACGATGAAAGCGCTGTCGCGCCCAGTATTGAGAAGGGAGATGAAATTCAAGGCGACGCGCTGCCTGCAGACGTAAGTCTATAGGCAATACTCCTCTAGTGCTCGAGATCATTGGCTAACAGCCATTTCAGGCTACCACGGAACATACAGAGGACAACCAAGCAGCCGAGGACCAAGCCGAAGATGACCTTGGTGACGACGACACGGGCGATAAGAGCGACGTGGAGATCATTACTGAGCGACCGGAAACGGAAATGGTACAACATGGCGAAGAACAGTATGGCGCAGGAGAAGGTGCCAACCAGCAGCAGGAGCAGGAAGCTGGTCAACCGGCCGCACAGCAAGGGTTTGGAATGAACCAACAGCAGCAAGGCTTTGGCAACATGGATTTTAACTCCATGAATGGCTTTAACCCGATGATGGCCATGCAGAATGGCATGGGAATGCCTGGCTTTGGTATGGGCATGCCGAATATGATGGGTAAGAGCAATTGCTTTCAAAATAGGCATACACACCAAAAACTGAAACTTCCTCCAGGCATGTCCATGGACCCATCGATGATGATGGGCAACAACTTTGGCGGAATGGGAGGTATGAACGACATGAACATGATGGCATCGATGATGGGCGCGGGTGGGTTCGGGGCTGGCATGCCCGGCATGGGCATGAACCAAGGCTTTGGCATGAACGGCGGTGGTGGATATAACCGAGTCGGCAATCACTACAACCAGCAACAGCCCTTCCATCCCAATGCTCGTGGCTTTAATCGTCCGTATGGCCGTGGCTTCCGTGGTCGTGGTGGGTATGGCTTCGGCCGTGGCCGCGGTGGCGGCTTCAACCAATTTGGCCCTGGCTCTGGCCCTGGCTTTAGTCAAGGCTTCCAAAACGGCATGCCCAATGGGATGCACCAACAATACCAGCAGGGTTTCCAAGGGCAACAGCAGCAGCATGGTTTCAACCAGCAGTCTGGCGAATCCGGCTCGGCCGAGCCTGGTGCAGGTCGCGGCTCTCCGAGTTATGAAGCTATGAAGACCGCCAATGGAGAGTCAGGAAATCCCAATGTTGAAGCCCATGAATCTGGAGCAGAAGCAGGCCCAGATGCTACTAATCAAGTAGGCGGCGAAGGAACTAACGCAGGCGATGGTGAGAATGGGGAAAACGTCAACGGCGACGGGGAGCAACATCACGATTCCGTCGCAAATGGCGATGCTCATGGTGAGTCTTTTCCGGGTCTGCAACAACCCAAAGGGCGCCTTCCTCATTCCCAGAAGAGGCGCCGACACAGGATGAAAAATACTGATACAAAACAAGATGGCTTTACGGACTCTGGCCATGCATCTCAGGGTAATTTCAATGCTCCTTCCGACTTTTACGGGAACCAAATGCAACAGTTCGGATACTCGGAATACGATAACTCTGCTGGATTCAACGGATCTGGCGCTTTCGGTGGCCAATTCAATGGCGCACCCGATATGCAGCAACCTGCACCACCATCAAATGCTCCTACTGGCCCGAAAGCTATGCGTGCGGGTCTGCCAAACAGTGGATGGTACTCTCGTCCTCAGGTAAGTCAGACTCCGAGCAATGCGAATGTCAAGGGGTCCGTTGAGCCGGTCGGGGAACAAGGAGGACAAGGCTCTGTACGTGGAAGGAGCGCCGAGAGGGAGAAGCAGGGCGACGAGCGCGAGAAAAACACTTCAAGGTCGAGGTCCCGCCACAGAAGCAGGAGGCAGCGCCATAAAGAGCAGGACGTCGATTACGAATCGGACGCTACATACGAGAGGCGCAAGGAGAGGGAACGCCGCAAACGCAAAGAAAGAGAACGCCGCGACGACGATCGAGACACAGGCCGCAGCAATGGCCGCGCTCGAACCAGATCCGCATCACCAACCGATGATTCTTCACACCGACGCCGCCGCCACCGTGACGATGATAAGCGCTCCCGTCGCGACCGCAGCCGCGAAAAGCGCAGAGGAGGAGGCGGAGGCAGCCACCGCGAAGACGCCAACGGCGATCAGGACTCCCGCCGCAGCAAAGGCCGCAGCCGACGAGACCGCGACGAAGAAGACGACTATTCCCGCGAAAAAGACCGCAGCAGCCGACGCAGCTCACGCCGCCGCCACGACGACCAGCGGTCAGCAAAACACAGCCGCCGAAGCAGCCGCGAGCGCGGCGCCCGCAGCGGCGCTGTCGAGCAGCCATCCGACGACATCGGCTTCAAAATCAAAGGCTCACACTCCAGCCGCCGTATGCCGCCTCCAAACACGACCTCGTCCTCCTCCCGCCGAGAATCAGAAGCCACCACATCCGCTGCCACGGACCCCTACGCCGCGGAGCGAGAGCGCCATAAGCAGGAGCGCGCGCTGAGGGAGCAGCAGAGGCGCCAATCTTCACATGGTACGGGGAAGCGTGGGAGGGAGGACGACGATGGCGATGAGGGGGGTGGGAGGAAGAGGAGAGATGGGCGCTCGCGCAAGATTAGTGCGAAGTATGAGGGCGAGATTGGGGATGGGGAGAGGGAGAGGGAGATGGGGCGGTGGCGTTGAGGAAGATGTTGGGTGGAGTTGATGGGCTCTGAGGAGGGCGATGCGACTCGCTCTGCTGCTGGAGCTGAAAAGGGGAAGCATGCGACTCCGTCTGGAAGACTTCATCCTCACTCAAACATTACGATCCTCCATATCAGCCCTCAAGCGAAAAAGCCCCCGCTCCAAGCCCAGCAAAGAAACCCCTCGAACCGACATCTTCTTCTTCCTTTTCCTGTTATTGCAAGCGCCGTCCACGCATTGCATTGCACTGCATTACTGGCATTCGAAAGCATTATAATACTTACTGTACGATTAAACCCCAAAACCCAGCATGGCCCCTTGGGCCCGAAAGGAAAGGCAAGGGAAGGTCAATACTTGAAAGATAATATACAAAACTAAAAAAGGGTTTCACCCAATTTGTGAGAGTCCCATGTGTCCGCTGCTTTTATTCCGTTGAATCGTTGTGTGAGTATGGAGAGTCGCCTTCCAGTATTGCATAGTAAGATGCAGTCTACTTACTGGCGTGATCTCACGTTTGACAGCCCAAGCAGTCACCCGTTAGCGTCCGTGGATTTGTAGGCAATCGGGTCAGGTTCCGTCACTGGCATCTGATCGAGAGATCTCCCAAAGATCGAAGTGGCTTGCCGTTAGCTTCCGTGGTGGTTTGGCCAATGTCGTTTGAGTGTGAAAGTGAAGACTATCAATTGAGATGGGGTGGTGCAGTTGAGAAATCTTGGAAAGTTATAGACAATATCTCGTAGTCTCTTAGTTCACGATCCAATGTCACATGTTTCTAAGCTACCTATAGACTGTTTCCAGATATTCTCATAGACACAGGTCCGATTCACTAAAGGTAAGCTCGCAAAGAGATAACGTGAGCGCGCGATGCGGTCGAGAAATCCCGAAGTTCGACCGACGCGCCTACGTGATCCGCGATCACCAAAGTCATCGACATCTCGAACTGCCAGAGACATCTCTACAACGATGAAGTAAACCACTCTTATGGACTAGCCATGATTCCGAACGTCAAGAAATCATGACAGCCGCAGTCCATCGCATGGGAACACCCTCACTTTCCGTGCCACCGAGTCAAAATACCGCACCCGTCCTCGAGTTCAACTGCCTTTACACCCACGATATCCGTCGCAAGCAGAAACGCTGGCAAGATGGCTTCCTCCGCTTTCACACCTTCAACAAGCGGGTCATGGTGTATGATGTCCCGCGCAACTTCATCGGCGACATGCACTGGAAGGAAGATGCGGCTTTGCAAGAAGGCGACGAGGTGACACTGGAG
This sequence comes from Cladosporium sp. MBC 237, assembly GCA_030772445.1. Classification (NCBI taxonomy): domain Eukaryota; kingdom Fungi; phylum Ascomycota; class Dothideomycetes; order Cladosporiales; family Cladosporiaceae; genus Cladosporium; species Cladosporium sp. MBC 237. The sequence continues at coordinate 14,625 of JAPHCH010000014.1, read as the reverse complement.
AAAGATGCGGTGCTGGTACAAGTTGCGGAAAGTGTGGGCAGGACGGAAACGGATTTGACAGAGTTGAAGCAGAGTGCGAAGAAGAGTAAGCAGGTTCAGGGAACACATAGGTCGAGTTCGCCGGCGAGAAGTGTGGCGACGCCTACGAGAGCTATGGGTCCACCTATGGCTAGGCCAGGAACAGCGAGTACTATTGTAGGAGGCACACAGCCGAAGCACCGCTCATTAAATGCATTACTTGGAACTCCGAAAGGTCGAATGGGAAAGGCAAACCTGCCTACCAAATCGCCATTCGAGATCAGACGAGCCGAAGAGAACGAGGAATGGGAAAGTGGACGTCCTCCCAAGCGGTCAAAGGCAGACGGATGGAATGTCACAAGGACAACCACAGTGCCTCGACAAGATGCGCCTCGAGAGACGCCGCTTTGGAAGCGAACAGCAGAGGCTCGAGCGAAGGCTGCAAAGAAAACACCTCTTCCTCCTGGTCAACAAAAGCTTGGGACGAAAGAGGTCATTGACCTGTCAGACGATGGTGAAGACACTCCATCTAAATTTCTTCCGCATTTCTCGAGCGATGCCGTGGGACCTGCTTCGTCACCGGTTAGAGAAATACCACCTCCGCCTCCGCCGGCTTTCCAGGGAGCAGTCCGGTCGAGCTCACCAGCATTCCAAACACAGAGTCTTGATAGGAGTAAGACGAAAGAGGCACGAGCAAAGCCGCAAGTTGAGACGCCTGGAATAGTTGAAAACAGCACCCGAAATGATAGCGCAGGTAAGACAGACCGGGCAGCGGAACCAGCACCCACCGAAGCACCGCTCGCACCACCATTCCTCCCGCCTAGCACCAAAGCCAGTCAAACCCTACGTATGGCCACAGGTGCGCCCAAGAGGAGAACACTTGCTTGCCTCGATGATGCCCCCGCACCGTCGGCAAGATCACAAGGCCAAATGGCCACGTCAGACAATAGTAGGCCCACATCAGCCAAACGCAAGACACAACGGGACATACTGGAAGAACGTTTGGCGAAGATGAAGAAGATTGCTCAGCAGAGAGCTGAAGATTTGAATGCTGTCATTGACGACGCAGAAGCTACTGCAAGTGAGCTTGAAAAGATAGATAATACTTCGGGGAGGCAAACAGAACCGCCACGCGAAGAGCCAGCAATGGATAAGCCTGAGCGACCATTTCGCAGGGTGGTGTCTGAGCGTGGTACGGCTGCTTCTATGGCTACATCGGTAAAAAGGGTCCCAGGTGCACCTGTGCGCGTCACAAAGTCACCTGTCGTGCTTCCAGATACTACACACGCCGAACAGCCGAGGATGGCTCCTGAAACACCAACAGAAGCTCCTCAAGACCGGGCTCCAGCAGCCCCCAAATCCCCAGCTGTTGATCCCCCACCTCAAATCCGCCCGGCTCCGACCACTATCTTGCCTCAGCAGGAAGATGCCGAGCCTCTGCCACCAATTTCAGATCCGAGTCCACCTGCAATTGCTGCTCCTCAACCAGCTCGCCGGCGGCCTGGCATTGGTCGTAGAGAAATTCGCAAAAGTGCTCAAGCATGCTTCCCAACATCGCTTAATGTCGCATCAAACGGGACGTCGACCGTTATGATAAACAGGCCTTTCCAGGCGCCGAAACCTCCCGCGCAGCCGAAGCCACAGCCTGCGTCCAGTGAAGCTGGTCCATGGACACGGGAAGCTTTTGATCTTTTCGATTGGCGTCCTCCGGGATGGGATGAGGAGAGATGGTGTGTTCCGAAGAAAGACGGCGATGCTGCCTCGTGAGCAGATGCTGGCTTTCCTTGCTTTTGCATAGCGTTGGCCTTTGTTTGTAATGCCCGCTATGACTGTAAATGACTTATGAGATACCCCCAAGAAAGCCACTCTTTTGCCAAAATTCGTCGCTTTATGTTGTTTGAAATGATCATCATCAACGGCCAGTACCTTAGAGCTTGTCGAGTAGTTTCTTCTTCCTGCGCTCCAGGAGTTCGGTCTCGATTTCTTCGGCCGTGGGCAATCTCCATTCCACGCCATCACCGCCATCACCAGGTAAAGGCTCCCAACCATCATCCATCTTGTCATCGTCCTGCTCCAGTAAAGCCTCAGCCGCCTCGATCTCCTTCTTCTGCTCATACGCCACAAGCGTCCCGTCTTCCTCATCAAGTCCATACCCATAGTAACCTGCATCCACCCTCCTACTCAAATCCGCACGCGTATCCCCCTTCTTCTCCTCCGTCTGCTTCGGCTTCGTAGCCGCCTCAAACAGCTCCTTCACACCAGGCAACTCCTTCGCGCGCCCAAAATACCTATACCCCTTCCCCCCACCCTCAATGACCCTCCCCTCATCATCCAGCATCCGCCCGCCGCCACGCATATAATTCGGACCGCCCAGCTCGCGAATCCGCATTTCCCACTGCCACTTCTCGCGGAACAGCCGGTTGAGCTCGTCGTTGACATCGCGGATCTGGAAGTCGCTGAGCGCCGGGTCCTGGATTTTGCTGACTTTGCGCGAGATTTCCTTCAGCACTTGGCCGCGCCATCGCTCGCACGTCGGGATGTGCTCTTGCGTGCTGATCGCTTTGGGACGTCTGGTGCGCGTCGTGTCCAGGATTCCAAGGTCGGCTGCTTGCTGCTCCCGGAAGCGGAAGAGCATTGATTGTGACTTTTCCGCGTTGCGCGCCATGTTGGGCGGTTTGCTGTGGTTTGTGGCTTAGGAGTGGTAGGCTGCCTGGTGGGCTTCTTCGCGCAGTGCTGGCTGGTTCGCGGTGAAGTGAGCGTGGAAGCTTGAAAAGTGAGCCGCGGTTGCAGGCAAGTTGCAGCACGGACCTTCCTGTTCAGGCACTGGTGCTTGACTTCACTTCCTCAATTCAAACTTAACCGGCGTCAAAGACGGCATCGAAATGCAAGCCTCTTGTGTTATTGTCTCTCGGCGGCGAATACGTGGCTCGTTGCCATTAGTAACAAGACTCGTGAGTATGCACGATGGTATCGACAGCGTTACATTCAGATAAAGCTGTGGAGGATCGTGTCTCCACACGATGTCCGTCTGAAGATAACGATAGACGATATCGCCTATCTCGGCAATCGTATTGGTGCGCCATTGACTTGGCTGGTCGGTTTCTTACATGACTATGCTTTTTGTCTTGTACCTTGCGCCCTGTACCTGTCCGAACACGGAGGTTGATTGAATGTACTGTTGCTCTCTATCGGCATGTCATGAGTATGACTGGGATATTGCGGCAATAAAGCTGCCGACGATGAGGGAGGGAAACATTGATATAAAAGGAGGGAGACTCTCATGAAGATGGAGAGCACAATCACTCGACTAATTTTGATCTAATTGGAACTAAGTGTTCTCCAAGATGCTTGTACCTATTCTTTTATCGATCGTCGGATCGGCTGTCAGTTCTCCGGTCGTTCTTCAATCCCCGTCAATAGTATTCGAAGACAACATCCTTGCTGAAGCAGGTGGCATGCACAATGTACATGTCACATATAATGCCCCATTGGACGGCAAACTATCATTGCACTACGGCTCTTGTGAGGCCGAAGCATCTGCCGATTGCCACCACACTCTCGGAGAGACTCATGTCGGCACCCATGATCTTGCAAAGAGACATGCATTCCATCCTTCCCAGCGACCGACAAAGTTCGTCTGGCTGCCACCAAACGATGCACCGAGTAATGGCTGTCTGCATGCCTTCTCCGGAGATAAACTTGTGGGACGATCCAGTCCAGTCACAATGGGCAGACGCAAAGAACGTCGATGGACTGCAGCCGCCGACATCATGGATGCCCAGGGACCTTGGTTCGATGGTGTGGCTTACCTACAAGACAAAGAACCAGACGAGACATTTGTTGCAGCAGCAAAATCTAAGACCATAGGCATCCTCGGAGGAGGAATGTCCGGTCTAATGACCTCTCATCTACTAGACTCCGTCGGCATCCATGACTGGAAGATCATCGAAGCCTCTTCTCGTATCGGCGGACGAGTTCATACTAGCTATTTAAACGACACCGCCCCAGAAGATTACCAGTACCAAGAAATGGGACCCATGCGCTTCCCTGTCAGCGTCGCATTGCCCGAGACAAACGAGACTCTCGAGATCATGGATCATCGCATGGTCTTCCAACTAGCCGATGTGCTCAACGAGCAGAACGGCGACGACTCTGATCTCGCAGTCAAGTTCATCAAGTGGATCCAGAGCAGCGCCGGTGCACCGTCATCGACATCAAAACGTCGCCCAGATGGAACAGTGCCGAGCACCGCAGAAGTCAAGGCTAATCCTGCCTATGCCACCAATGCTACAGCATCATACTCGAACGCCACCAGAGTCGCCGAAGCCCAAGCCGCGCTCGAAGAATGGAGCGATCTCAGCGAAGAGAAGATGTCACAAATCGCCACCAACGTCTTCCGCGCGCACAAACAAGCCGTGGAAGAAGGCTACTTTGACTTCTCCGAAGCCGGGTACTTGAGATACCTCCTCGACTTCGACAAAGACATCACCGACCAAGCCGCGAACGCAGCAAGTAACACGCCACACTGGCTATACGACAGCGTCTACTTCAGCGCCACAGAATGGCGGACGATAGACAAAGGCCTGTCTCGCCTCCCTGCTGCTTTCGGCCCTCAAGTCCTCAACCGTACCATCTTCAACACAGCAGTACAAGGCATGCAATACAACAAAACAACCGAAAAACTCAACATCCTTCACCGTACCCAAGACCTCCTCAGCCTCAAGCCCGAAACGATAGAAGTGGATTACGCCGTCGTAGCCATCCCATTCAGTCGCGTGCGCCTCTGGAATCCCATGCCAGAGTATAGCTCGCTTCTCACACGCGCAGTCCAAAGACTGAACTACCAGCAATCCTGCAAAGTAGCTTTGCACTACAAAACCCGCTTCTGGGAACACCTCTCTCAGCCCATCATAGGCGGCTGCGGCAGCACTAACATCCCCGGCGTAGGCAACATCTGCTACCCCAGCTATCACATCAACTCCACAGGTCCTGGCGTGATTTTGGGATCCTACATTTCAGGCACTAACGCTCGTTCGCTCGGTTCTCTGACTGAAGAGCAGCATGTGGCTCTCGTGCAGCGCGCCATGGTAGAAGTGCACGGCGCTGTGGCGGAAGAGCAGTGGACTGGCGCGTACGATCGGATTTGCTGGGAGAACGACGAATTCCAGGCAGGTGCTTGGGCGGCGCCGCTGGTGGGCCAGCAGGAGCTGTACCTTCCTGCGTACTTTCACACCGAGGCGCATACGGTTTTCGGTAAGTTTTGACATGTGCTGTGATTTTGTTTTTCGGGGCTTTGGCTAATTTCTGCTTGTACAGTGGGCGAACACACGAGTTACACGCATGCGTGGATTTTCAGCGCGCTTGAGAGTGCTGTGAGAGGCACTACGCAGCTGCTGCTGGATATGGGCTTGGTGGATGAGGCCAAGGAAATTACGGAGTTTTGGATGGCCAGGTGGATTTCTATGTAGTTCTTGTCGCAAGAGCGGGTTTGCGCTGATGTGCATGCGCATTTGAGATGTATGCATGGTTTTCCGCGGACGATATACTGTTGCAATGGTTGGAAGTTGAATGCCCAGGTCCTTCTTGCGTTGTTTGCGTGGCTGCCGCTGCGGCTGCAGATATTGCTCCGTAATGCCAGAAAGAACTCCTGAATCGGATTTTTGCTCTCATTTCTCTCATCTACTCGTTTCCAGCGTGGTTTTGCCATACCAAACGGTGCCATTTCCAAAATCTGAGAGATTGCTGCTCTCTCAGAGGCGCTTGCACGTGACCAACGCCCGAGTGCTCTCCGATATTCTCGGCGGTATGTTGGTGAGTGGCTGCTAGCTCGCCGAGTCACGAATCGGTTTCTCCTATATGCTGCTCCCACTCTACCATCGTGACTTGCTCCCTCGCCTCTCGCCCATACGGTCAGCCAGACGTCGTCGCCCGGTTGTAATGTGCCGCCACTAGGCGTCGTCGTAGACACAAGCAGGCGCAGTCCTGGTCATACTGTCATGGCCGCTGTTGGTGGTCATGCTCGCCGCTGGGACCCTGTCCCAACTTTCAGACCCGGTGTCAGAAACTTTTCTCCCTACCTTCACAACGCTGCTGCCCTCGCGCGTGTTGATATTTTCGAATGAAATTTACATGAGATTGCTCGCCTCGCCGAGCTCTATCTCATGGTGTAAATTTCGTAGTCGTCGTGCTCCTATCCGATGCTCCAGAGCCTGCTTCGTCGCGGTTGGGGGTGGGTAAGCCGGTATGCAAGGACCGTTTCCCTTCACGACGCAGCGCGTCTCGCCCAGTAGAATTCCTCCCTTACTTACTCCAGCACTTTGTCATGGTATATCGCGTCTGGTCGCAGCGTCGACTGGGACTTTCAGAGCACGACGATGGGGTTTCCAGTGGGCGCTCCCAACCTGCTCACTGCTCTTCATAAACCCATGCTGCCCGGTATTTGCTCCTCGCCACATACCACCTTTCACTGAGACACGCGCAAGCAAGGCAAGCCTTCACTTACACGTCTCAATCAACCAACCAACCAACCAACCAACCAACACGTGACAGTCCAAAGTCACACAACATGTCATCCAACGACAACACCTCTGCTGAGGGTGCTGACAGCGCCTTCATGCAGATGGTCAACGCTGAGCTGCGGAGACAGCTTTATGGAGGCTCCAACGCCTTCGACTCCGCCACCCTCGAGCTCATCCAGGGCTCGGGCCTCTCTTCCGGTGCTGCTCCCAGCACCGCTGAGGACATCCCCCAAGATTTCACCTTGGGAAGACACTCGCCACTAGTTATTGATGACGAGAATGTGGGCTTCCCCGACAATCGGGAGGCCTCTACTGGTGCTGATATGGGCACCTTCGAACAGACCTCCCAATTCAATTTGGGGGGATCTGTTGGTGCTAACGGCACCTTCAATCAGGCCTTCCCCAACATGGGAGGGTCTGTTGGTGCTGCTCCCGGCACCTCTGAACAGAACTCCCAATTCATCAATTGGGAGGGACCTGTTGGTGCTGTCGGCACCAACGATCAGGCCCCCTTCCCTATGGGAGGGCCTGTTGGTGCTACTACTGGCACCGTTGGACAGACCCCCGGGATGGGCTCCAGGGATCTTGTCGACCTGTCCGCCCACGGGCAGGATTTCGTGCTTCACGTGGGCACTGCCGGTAGCACCACCGGCTTCCAGGCTCCTGCGCCGGGAGCCATCATCGACCCGACGCTCCTCTCCCAGGAAGACCAGGGAGATATGATGTTCGGCGCCGGTAGCACCGCCGGCTACCAGGCTCCCCCGCCGGGGACCACCGTCAACCCGGCGCAACTCTTCCTCAACTACGAGGGAAATGGGATGGGCTCCGCCGGTATGCCCTCCTTCGGCCAGGAGATGCCCCCGGCCGACTTCGCCACCGCGCCGGTGGCTCTCAACGGCATCCAGCAGCCTGCTCTTGCGGGTGCCGATGGCAGCAACATGTTCGACAACATATTCATGCCATACAACGGGGGTGCCGTCGAACCGGCACCTCTACCTGGCTACCAGCAGTATCCTGTCGCGGATGCTGCTGGTAACAGCACCTATGCTCCTGCGCCACAGGAGATGCCGGCTGCCCAGTCCCGGGCAGTTATCCAGAGGCTCGTCGCGAGAAGGGCGAGAAGGGCGAATCGCGCCCAGCCTGCCCAGGGCCAGTCCACCGAGGGCGAGCCGACCGCGCAAAGGCCGGCGAATCGCGTGGGCCAGCAGTCCGGCTGGCCGCAGGCCAGAAAGCACCACATCCGCAACTGTGCGGACGTGACCGCCTGCAATGCCGACTGCCTCCTCAAGGAAAAATTCCCGGTGACGCACGCGAAGTGGATGAGCAGCCAGTTCCAGGTGCAGGTCGCTGGCGAGGAGGCTCCTCGCTCCATCTCGGGCATGGAGCTGCTCTCCAGGAAGGGCGAGGAGGGCCTGAAGTGCTTCGGCGAGGTGCAGCCGGACGGCTCCATCAATACGCACTCCAAGGAGCCGAAGCGCGATCCGAGTGAGGCTTTGCAATGAAGCCTCAAAGCCGCAATTTCTTCCCTGGGAAGTTGCCTTGACAAGACTACAGGGGGGTGGGTGGGCGGGGTAGGGTGGTGGTCTTTTTTTTCCCCCATCTAACTTTCTCTTTTGTCTTTTCTTGTTTCTTTTCCTCTGGAACTCTTTCGTTCTTTTGTCTTTTCCTCTTCTTTTTCCTTCTTGAAATCTTTCTCTCTTTTCTTTTCTTTTGTTCTTTTCTTTGCTATTCTTCCGATGTTTGGGAAGCCAGCAAGGCGTTCGGCGTTCGGCGCTTGGAGTTTTGGAGTTTTGGAGTTTTGGAGTTTTGGAGTTTTGGAGTTTTGGAGTTTTGGAGTTTTGGAGTTTTGGAGTTTTGGAGTTTTGGAGTTTTGGAGTTTTGGAGTTTTGCCCTTCGGGGTTTGGAGTTTGGCGTCTGGCGTTTGGAGTTCGGAGTTTCAACCAAAACCACAAAAATGCAAACCCAAAAAAAGGGGGCTTTGGAGGATGGGCAGGGCAAACAGGACATTCGCTTACATGGGCAACAACACTACGAAGTGTGTACAACGTCTTGACGGACAGGCCTTCGCTAGCCATAACGTACAAAGGCAATTTCTTTTCTTTTCTTCAATTCTACAAAGGTCCCCCTTTCCCAGTGCACCATCTCAACGTAATCCCATCACAAGCCTCCCTGAATCGCAAAGGAAGACAAGATCAGAATCAGCGCATTGATGACACCCCAGGAAAATGGTATCCAAGTAGACATGCGAAAGTAGCCTGCGGTGTAGACGCCACCAATCCTGAGCAAGCAAAGGTCAGCAAATCGCGTCCGTGCAGGACACACAATGTGAGCATCGATATTGACTCGAGACTCACACTCCACCGACGACCGAGCCTGCGATCAAAGCCTCAATGCCGCCGATAATGCCGAAGACGATGGGCGTGATCCAAATGAGGCGCCAGTTCTTCCACTGGATGACCATGGCGTACATGGCGGCGATGAGATGCACGCCAATCACGTCAATGAGAGTCCAGAGCAGCGTGAAGCGGAAAATCGACCAGGCATCGTAGAGGTAGACGGTTTGCGTGCCGCTCACGGGGAAGGGCCAGTATAATGATGGGAACTGCGGCGCTTCGTACGAGAGCGGTTGCGGGTCGACCACGGTCTTGAGGAATTGGTTGCTGTGATAATATCAAAATTAGAGTTTTTCGGGTTTCTCTTTTTCGTTGGATCGTATGGGGTTGTGGGGTAAGTTATTCACCTCATTGTTTTTAACTCAACTGTGGTGTGCACTTCGTGTGCAAGTCAATTCGCCAGCGGGCGGGAATTTCAGGTGGTTGAAGCGGGCATAATCCGTGAAGTGCTGCGATATTTCGCAGCTTTCTGACAATTGTGGTGCCGTTGTATGGTTCCTCGCTCCAACAATGACGGTATACCTTACCCACGATGTTGTCGCAATGTGGTGTCCAGGTCCAGGAGAGGAGGTTGGGGATGTCATCCGCAATCTATAATGTAAGCGACGCACGTGCGAACTCTAAAGCGCACTGTCCTCTCAAGATGTACCGAGGTCGCCTGACTTCGACTTCATCCCGTCGTTGTACAGCCGTTGGTGGCCAGGAACCACCACGCGCTTCTTTCAATTCTTTTGATAAATAGTTTTTGTTCCACCAATACCAATAAAAATGCCGGCAGATCGCCTGCTCGGGACATTGTTGCGCTCTTTGCAGATATATACGGACCAGCAAGATACTCCTAGGTGATTATCATCCAACTCCAGCACCCTCTGACGTGTACACAGCGCGTTGTTACTGACAGAACTTGCAATAGAGTACTAGGAACCGCGTCTTCCTTGCTGACGACGCTCAACAACCCTCTAAACGTGACTCTGTTGACCAGCCAACTCCTCTCAGCACCAGCAATATGGGCGGTACCCGATGGCTTGCAGACGTGCATGCGGTGCATGAGCGTCTTCCACTCTGCCGCGCAGGCTCTCGTTCGACATGAACTCGCTTCACAGGATAAATCACCAGACCGTGACTTCTCGCAACTGCAGCTGGAACGTACATTGCCAAAGGATGACTGGGTTCGAGCCGTGGCGAAAGGAGCAGACGAGCACTCACCCCGATGGCGACACCTCCTTGCTCTTGGTGGCCTTCTTCTTGGATTTGGCCCGGCGGAGGATGATGCTCTTAGCCGGAGTATGCGGACTACGCTTGAGGAATGTCTGGTCAACGCGATCAATCTTGCGGTGGAGGATGTGGCGGAAGACGACCAATTCGGGCAGCAGACGATTACCCTGGCTCTCAACTACTGCTTCCCGCTGCTTTCAGATGTAGAGCGCTCTCAACTTAATTATGACCAGCTTCTGCCAGTGCTGATGCGCTCAACATTCAGAAACATGGAAGGCCTTGGGTCCGCGTATTTTCTTGGGGCCATGAACCTGGATATCGTCACTACCCCTGATCAACAGCTGAGGTGGCCGGATAATGCACCTTCCTTCCAAGAAATCCAGAGGACACTGGCAAGTCCACTTATCTCTTCACTCGGCTCGCTCGCCCGCCTGATAGGGCATACTCTGGAACAAGTCAGGGCGCCTTGGCTAGTGTCCAGCGCTGTTGAAGATTTGGAGGATTTCACAAAGACGCTGCATCTGCTGTGGCGGCAGAATAAGCTGTCCGCCGTGGATGCATCCGAGGAGCAGCAGCGCTTGGACCCAAGTACTCTTCATACGACAGACTTTCTGTGGAGGCTTTTGAGGTCAACGATGTACGCTGCAGTCATCGTCCTCCGATCAGCTGTAGGAAGACTGCTTGCCGATGCAGGTCTTGCCGATGATGAGACTGCGTCCAACATCGCCATGCAGACTCTGAACAGCCTCCGCAATTTGTACTTCATCTCTTCACGCTCGGGCTCTGCTACCTTCTCGCAGTACACCTTCGTCTACTTGACTGCCGTCGACATCCTTAGCAGCTATCCACCTAGGGCTCATTCATATCTTGAACACATCAGGCCAACTGAACTTGGCAAGGTACCTCAGCTGCCGTTAGATCGCAACCTCGATCTCTTCTTCCTCAACACATCCGAGAATTTGACACTTGTACTGGAACCGAAAATTGCAGAAGATCTTCTGGTGAACTCTGCAGCACCATATCTGGCTTCTGGTAGCGATCCAACTCTTCTTCCAATATTCGAAGCAGCGCATAGTGTCATGCTGGCTGTCTTCTCGGCTCCACAGAATGCAGACATCGCCAATCGCCATCTGCCATTCTACGTGGATGCGCTGTTCAGAGTGTTCCCGGCAAACCTCTCGGCGCGCCAGTTCCGAATCGCATTCAAGACACTCATCCAAATCACCTCGCCCCCCTCACCACTCTCAGCAAGCCAGCCTGAACTGCCCTCGATCCTACTCGAACTGCTAAACGATCGTGCAAAGCATGCTGCGACTGTTCCCCTGGCACCGAGATCAACGGATCCTTCATCAATGCTAACAGCAGAAGACAGCGTGCCCTTATCCGAGCAGGCGGTGATTGTGCTCACAATCATTGACATCCTTACACAACTTTCGCTAGAACTCCTGGATGAGTGGTTGCCGCTTGCAGCCGACGTTGTCAACACGATAGATGACGCAGCAATGCGAGAACACTGTAAGGAGCACTTCTGGCTCACGCTGGTAGATGGCGCAATGGATCCCGAGCGTAGCCGAGTTTGCCATTCGTGGTGGAGTAGTGCTGGCGGGCATGACCACGTGCTCTATGGTCGCGAGTTCGAAGAGTCGCTGCTTCCCGAGATGAGTGGTGCGCTACCAGCAATCGAAGGCAGAAGCAAGCTGTGAGGCATTGGAAGCACAATGCCATTGTGGCTTGAGGTTTGCGACCTCACCTCATGTATGATACAGGCTCGGCACGCTTCGGGTCAGTAACTTTCACGTTGTCACGACAATCAACACTTACGTCAACCATGCGCACAACAGCATTTGCTTCCTCACTGTGATCATCGGCTTAGAACAAAGCAAACACAACGCATCTTCACTGCGGCATCATCAAAGATGTACTTAAAGGACGCTTCACCGCTCTTTCTACGCTTCATTGTCTCTTTTCGTGAAACCAACAACACGCCACACAGATCACCTCTGACACCCGCAGGCTGTCTTTTGATGAGCGACTCCTCTCACGAGGACCCGACACCTTCCTCACTCGACCAACCTACTTGTGAAGTCCTCGAAAGGCTTGACTACTTGACATTACTTGGTCATCCTCACGACCAAGCTTTACCTCAACTCACCGAGCCTTTTTGGCAGCAAGCTCCTGAGGTTGCATACCCTCAATCTTACTACTACCCCGAGCAAAACTTGTACACCCTCTTTCCGATCTACCACATCTACCCATCCTTCATGGATCCAGCACCTGTCGTCATCGGCTTCAAGTCGCGCTACGCTCGCTCGAACACAGAGTCTCCCAACACCAGAATGAAGCGCCCGCGCCAGACAGTCAAAGTCTATCTGGGGGATGAGTATGTCGGCGAGATTGCCCTTGGCGTCATGGTTCGCTTCTCCAAACTCGCGAAGGCCACCTTTCCCAAGCCTCAGGTAGCTCCCGAAAAGGAGATCACTTCCGACAAGCACACCAAATCTGCGAATGATGCTACTATTCAGACCGACTTTGAGGTTGGGCAGGGTGACAAGAAGAGCTGGGCTGAAATGATCGATGATACGCAAGCGGGTCACGCCAAACAGGCTACGCCAACTGATACTGAGAACCCTGCCGCCACTTCTTCGACATCTCCGACTCAGAACATCGCCCCAACTGAGCCGCTGGAGCCCAAAGGTCTCGACATCAGCGTGGCTCGCGCCTGGATTCAACCCGAAGTCAGCGTCGCAAAGCACATCCTGAACTGGATGCAACAGAACAAGCGCACGCGCAACAACGAACCGCTCCTACCAATCACCCCCCTGCCGCTCTCTAGCATCTCCCTCAAAGCCCTCATCGACACCTACACCGGTGTCCTGGCCTACGACCTCGCTCCATTCCCTCACGACCTCCGCCACGAAATCCTCACTCGCCTCACCAAAGAGCCCACCCAAGCATCGCAAATCCAGTACCTCTACGAGCACCTCCCCCTCGAAGATCCCATCCTCAATCGCATGGTCACCTCCTACTTCGAGCACCTGGACGCGGGCCACTACTCCCAGTTCGAGATCGACGCCATTCACAAATACGTCCAAGAGAACACCGGCGACGAGGGGGAATTGGACCGTCACTTCAGTCGTGTGCAGCGTAGTCGCAATAGGAAACAGTCCCGCGAGACTGCGTTGAAGACGCTTCGTGAGGGATTCGAGAACTTCGCTGGGCCGCTTCTTGATGCTCTGCCAGTGGCGGATGATGACAAGAAGAACAAAGGGAACAAAGGCGCTGTGCGAGATGATGAGGGCGAAGGCCGTCGTCGTAATAGGCGCCAGCAGCAGGCCAACGGCGGTGCGAAGGGCAAGGGCAAGGTCAATGCCTCTGCTGCTTCCAAGGGGAAGGCTTCTTGATTGAGGCGTGAGTGGAAACCTACCTTTTGCTCTCCTGTGGTGACGGCGACAGATTGACGGACACTTTCTTTCCAAGGGTAATTTGCATATTAACATCGGCGTTCTCTGAGACTCCCCCAAAGCCTGAAGCAGCGAGAATCACCCCTCAGCATCAGCAGCAAGCCATAACTTTCTAGCATCTGTATTCCAGCATCTGTATTCCAGCATTTCTATCCCAACAACCCCCAATTGCCTCCATCCAAAGCTTCAACCCCCACCACCCATCATCCTCTCCACCCCCTCCCCAAACTCCTCACAACTCGAGACAAACCCCCAACTCTTCCCCGCATTAAACTCGACCGACCTCTGCGCAAACTCCGGCGAACTCGTGCCCGCCCCATCCCTCAACAGCACACAATCAAACCCCCTCGAAAAAGCATCCTGCAGCGTACCTCCCACGCACTGATCCGTATTAACACCCGCAAACAACAACGACCGAATCCCCTCCCTCTCCAGGAAATCGCTCAAAGCCGTCTTCTCCCCCCAAAGAGCGGACATGCGGTTTTTATGGATTAGCACGTCGGGTTTCGTGGCGAGTTTTGCGCCTTCGACGTAGAGCTTCGCGAGAGGACCGTAGAGATCTGCATTCCAGGAGTTCTTTATCAGGAGTTTCCCGCCGTCAACTTTGCCGCCTGAGTAAGGATCGTCGCGGAGACCACAGTCGCTTCCCAGACCCGTGTAGGTTTTGGGGTTCTTGCCTTGATCTACTATGATTTTTCCTTCCCCCTTCTCTTCACCACCGCCAGGAAAAGCCTCAAACCCAAAAACCCTCGTCAAAGCAGGCGGCAACGCCCCCACCTCCCCCTCCTCTAGTCCCCAATTGACGTACACAACCTGCACCCCCGCCCTCCTCGCGGCCGGAACCGCAACGTCCACAACCCGCTTCAAAGCAGCGTGTCCCGGGCCAGCGACGTCGCGGCCGAAAGCGGGCGAGAGGAAGAAATTCTGCATGTCGATTATGAGCAGGGCGGTTTTGGAGGGGGAGAGCGTTATGGGGGTGTTGCTTGTTGTGGGGAGGGTTAGGCGGGGGTGGAGAGGGGG
>JAPHCH010000013.1:0-92546 GCA_030772445.1 Cladosporium sp. MBC 237 | reverse complement strand
CCTCCCCTCCAACCCTACCACCCCCGCCCCACCCCTCGTAGCAAGATAAAGCCCCTCTTCCACACTCAACTTCGCCCCCTCCCCTTCCTCCATAGCAACGTGCCTACTCATCAAAAGCGCCTCACGCGTCTCATTCAGCATGCTAGAAGTGAAACCCCCCGAAACATCCGTCCCCAAACCGACCGTAATCCCCTCGTCCAGCAACTGCCTCGCCCTCATCCGCCCCGAAGTAAGCGCAGCATTACTCGCAGGGCAGTGCGAGACTTTCGCTTCCCGCTGCTTAATCAGCGCCCTCTCCTCGCTGCTCAGATGGATCGCATGCGCTAAAATCATCCCTGGCGTGAGAAGGCCGGCTTCGTCGTAGACGTGCGCGTAGGATTTGCTATTCGGGAAAAGCTCCCGCACCATGGCGATTTCGTCCTTGTTTTCGGAAATGTGCGTTTGACACGGCACGCCTGTGCTATGGTGCAAGTCGCCCATTGCTTTCAGTGCTTCGGCGGAGCAAGCGGGAGCGAAGCGGGGCGTGATAATAGGCGTAATGAGGTCGAAGGCCGGGTCGATTTTGCGGACGTGGTCAATACACGCTTGGGATTTCTGCAGGGCGCTCTCGACGCTTTCGTCACAGTAGTGTTCGGGGCTGAGGCGGTCCATGCAGACGCGGCCGACGAAAGCGCGCTGGCCGCGGGATTGGCAGATGTCTGCTAGGAGGTTTGTGGCGGGCACGTGGGTGGTGGCGTAGTAGCAGGCTGTGGTGGTGCCGTGGGAGAGGGTGCGGGCTACGACGCGGTTGTAGATTCGCGAGGCGCTTGTGAGGGCGCTGAAGGAGGATTCGAGCGGGAAGGTGTACGTTTCTAGCCAGCTCATGAGGGTTGACTTGCCGAAGACGCCGGCGTTGGGGTATTGGGAGGCGTGGATGTGGGTGTCTTTTGGGATGGGGGGTTAGTTTTTTGTTTGTTACTTGTGTTTAAGATCGATGCTTTTTCTCTTATCGTTCGTACCGATGAAGCCTGGGAAGAAGAACTCATTCTTGCCGAGGCGGATTTGTTTTGCGTCTCGCCATTCCTCGTCTGAAGGTGGTGTTTGGTCGCGGCTCACGAAAGCGATCTTGCCGTTCTCGTCGACGCCGATTGAACCTTCTAGGTTGAAATCCAGTTCGTTGAGAGATTTGGACTGTATCACTGGACCGTGATAGATGGTCTTTTGGAGTGTGGCGTTGGACGTCTTGGGAGTTGATCCATTGTGATGGCCCGATTGGGGTATGGCTTCTGTTTCTTGATGCATTATGAGGATATGAGAGTGAAATGCAGAGTGTATTGATTGCAAAGAAACAGTGGCGTTTGTAGTGGTATGTATGTATACTGATTGTCAACGACGTTGATAGCCGGCTATTGGCTGTGTGGGTCCAGACGGCTTTAGGCGTGTAGCGAGGCCTGGCTGCGACTGGCGGCGAGCTCCGACGCAGCATACCGAACTGATCACGAATCGTTATCATCAATTATCATTAACATTACCGAGGCGCCTAGAAAGCGATATCAACACCGATTACCAGGTAACGCCTTGCAATAGATTAACTCATGTGAGTTAAAACATCAAGGCACCCTCAAAAAGAAAACACTCGTAGAATCCATCATCCTCACCTCCCCTCCCCTTCGCCCAAGAAACTGATCAAGCGTAACATCCCTTCCAGCACTCAAAGGCAACAATTCACCATCAGGCATCGCCTTCCAATTGCCCGCCTTCTGCTCAAAAGCCGCCTTCACCACATCCGCGAACCTCAATCCCTCGGGATTCCGCACGCACTCGAGGTAAACGGAGCCTCGCATCGAGTCTCCAATCCGCCACCACAGAGCGACGGTGGCTTCTTTGCAGGGCGGGATGGTCAGCAGCATTTGGTGCCAGGAGGGCGAGCCGCGGAGGGCGCTTTGAGTGCAGGAGGCGGCGATTTGTTCGGGGTGCGTGCGGACGAATTGCGTGGCGATTTCGAGGATGGGGCAGAGGGTGATGTCTGGGGAGGAGTCGTGGTAGGTGTCTTGGGGGTTTATGGTTTGTTCATTTGAGCTTGGGGGAATGTGAGGTGGGATTTGCCTCGTAGTCGAAGGCGCTCGTAGAAACATCCGTTCTTGCAATCGCTGCGAGCTCTTGATCAGCGCATTCCAGCTTTGGCAAACGCGCTGGGCCGCGAAGAGTTGCTTGGGGTCGAAGCAGAGGCATATGAGCTCGAGAAGCTCGGTGGTGGCGAGGACTTGTGCTTGGGCTTGGGAACTGTGGAGTTGCGACATTGCTGTGAGGTTCCAATTGTTTCGTACTTGAAGGCAATGGATTATGCTCGACTGTTGTTATGTACAAGGCTGAGGGTATTTTCTAGGAAGTGGGGAGCATTGGCTCGTGACCGTCACGCGGTTGCTTGACCTGCTTTTGGCCATGGTTCGTCTGTTGTGCCCAGCGCCTGTCACGGTTGCAGCGAGATGATCGGCCCGAGAGGTTAATTCCCCCTCCATGGTGCTGCATTGGGGTATGTAGAAGCTATAGAAGGTATGCATGAGTTTGATTCCGTAGAAGCGTAAATTTAGAGTGCAATGAAATCACAAAGGGCGATCTTAATACGATAGGACGCCTTACATGGGGCGATGTAGACCTCACCTTCAAGGTTCAATACTTGCACTCACGTATGAATTCTTTGATGCTGCAGTTTAGCAAACAATCGATACAACCGCATATGACAATTGAGATATCAAATCAATATACGAACCATGTTGAACCTACAAGCAAATCAAGACAGTAACAAGTGAAGCAAGATATAAAAATGAAGTATTGAAGTCTTTCGTACGAAAATGTGGTATATAGAGTATACCCTGTGATCGACATCCGCCATGGCACGAGTCATGTACCATGCAACGGCAAGCCGTGTTACAATCCAATCCAATCCGAGCGTGGGTATTATTGATTAGAATTAAAAGTTGTTGTTGTTCTTCCCTCCCATTATCAGAAAATCCGCATCTTGTATCAGGTTCTTGATTCCATCCGGCACGGAGAGTGTTAGATGGATATAGTCGTTAAGAAGTCGATTGACCGCTTAGTAGGACTGGGGAGCAGAGTAGGAGGAGGGGGCCTCGTAGGAAGAGGGAGCAGAGTAGGCGGGGGGAGCCTCGGACTCGGTGGTCTCGGGCTCGACCTTGCAGCCGGTCTCCTTGGGCTCAGTGGTGGTGTAGGCAGGGGGGTTGCTGTAGTCATCCTCAGAGTCGTTGTTGTAGCTGTCCTCGGAGCCGTTGTTGTAGTTGTCCTTGCTGCCCTTGTTGTCCTTGCCGGAGCCGCCGATGGAGAGGTGGCCCTCACCCTTGCCGTCCGCCTCGACACCGTTGTCACCACCGGCACCGAAGTGGCCCTCACCGGAGGCACCAGCATCGACACCACCCTTGCCACCGGCACCGAAGTGACCCTCACCCTTGCCGTCGGCCTCAACGCCGCCCTTGCCGCCGGCACCGAAGTGGCCCTCGCCAGAGGCGCCAGCGTCGATGCCCTTGTTGCCACCAACGGAAAGGTCACCCTCACCCTTGCCGTCAGCCTCGAAACCACCCTTGCCACCGGCACCGGAGCTGAAGTTGCCCTCGCCGCTGGCACCAAGGTTGATGCCGTTGTCACCACCGATGGAAAGGTGGCCCTCGCCCTTGCCGCTGGCGTCAAAGCCACCGAGGCCGAGCTCACCAACGACACCACCGAGGAAACCACCAACGGCCTCAAGACCACCGTTGGCGGCACCAGTCAGGCCAAGACCGGAGATCAGACCCTCAATACCGGCCTGACCCTTGGCGTTGCCCTCGAAGCTGGCATCACCCTCGAAGAAGGCACCGATCTGGGCAGAGGACTTGCCGTTGAACTTGACACCGAGGTCGAAGAGACCGCAGAGGAGGAGACCGACACCAGCGGTAGCGGAGGCGGAAGCATCGACCTTAGCGGAGAGAGCGGCCTCGATCTTAGCACCAGCGGAGCCAGAGAGGGCGAGCTCACCCTTACCGGCACCTGCGGCACCGGCAGTGAGGAGACCACCGAAAAGAGCACCAAGGCCGAACTCAGCCTCGCTGTCGATCGAGCCGTGGATGGTACCGGAGGCAGCGATCATGGCATCGAGACCAGCGGAGAACTTGGCGGAGGCGCGGCCGTAAAGCTGGCCAGAGACACCAGCCTCAGCACCGACGCCGGCCTCGACATCGATGGAGGCACCGATGGAAGCAATACCCTTGACGACAGAGGTGCACTGCTTGTCGCTCAGCTCAATGCCAACCTGGGCCTTGACCTCAGCCTTGACAGCGGCCTTGACACCAGCGCCAGCCTCGAGACGGCCCTGGACACCAGAGCAGATGCTGGGGAGCTTAGCCTCGAGGCCACCGATGACCTCAACGGCAACCTGGCCAGAAGCCTCGAAGCCAGCCTTTCCGGAGCCGGAAGCAGACGCGGATGCACCGCCCTGAGCACCACCCTGGGCACCGCCGTGGCCAGTGAGGCCACCGAGAAGGCCACCAACAAGACCACCACCGAGAAGACCGCCAACAGCGCCCTTTCCGGCGCCGTGGGCACCAACGCTGCCCTGGCCCTTGCCCTTTCCACTGAAAGAGCCAGATCCCTTGCCCTTGCCGCCGAAGAGGAAGGTACGGCGCTCAAGGCCGTTGGAGAAAGATGCCTTGCCGGAGCCGGTGGCAGAGGCGTCGCTGACGCCACCGAAGTGAGCGTTGCCCTCGCCCTTGGCGCCGAAGGAGAAGCCGTTGGACTCGGAGTTGTAGTTGTGGGGAGCGGCGGCGGCGGTGGCAATGAGAGCCGCGAGAGTAAGTGCTTGGTTGACCATTTTGAAGATGATTAGATTTTAGTTGTTTGGTTCGTGAAAGATGCGTTTAGCGTGTTGGGTTAATGAATTAACGAGTGTGGTTGTTGGGTTATAGCGAGTGTGAGAGCGAGTGTGATATTAAACCCAGTTCAATAGAGAGAGAAAACGAACGAAAGACGAGTGATGTGAAAGTGACTGGAGGGAGAACTGGCTGACCTGAGGACGATCGTCCAGATTTATATACCAGATGGGCATTCTGCTCAACCGGTTCCCTGGAGTCGGTTGAGGGAAGATGCCGCTATGCTCAGTAGCCCGGTCCACAGGCGAACATCTGATCGTCCGGCAAAAGGTGCTTTTTGTGGCGATGCACCGACACGATCTGTCGTATTCTTGGTGTGCAGCCGGCCGACCGACGTCTAGCGACCTTGGAAAAAAAAGGCTACATGATTCGCCTTAAGAAATTCGTATGCAGTTTTTGGGCCAGCCGTTATGACTATTGGGCTTCCAAGCAGCGATCGTTTGAAGAAAGACCAGTCGACGTTTCAGCACGTCGCCTTAGCGCCAGGGGTTGAAGCGTGGCTGTTGGCTGAAGAGGCATAACGTTCGAGTTCGTCACGTACCGGCGCAGAAGCGACGGGCACAAGGCGAGACCAGGGCTACGAGATCGAGAGAAGCCTTACCAACTCAGTAGAAGGGCGCATGTGATTTGCAAGAAGACGTTGGATGTTGTGGATTTGTTCATCTCTCACGTCGTCGGCATGCGGTGCGCATTGGAAGAAAGGAGTATGGTGAAGTGGAGTCGGAAGCCGGACGCCGTGGCGACAGCGAGTCTTGATCTTCGCGGGCCGCTTAGCGGAAGGACCCCAACTTGATCTGACGCGGTGAACTCCTGTCATCCCCATATGTTCGCGTCGAATAATAATATGCACGATGTTCCCATTGCTCTGGTGCGATATCCGAATTGGCTTAGCTAATCCTTCGCTTGGTGATCGCCGTACACTTTGGCCTGCACGAGAATGTTGAAGCTGCCAAGTCGACATGCCATCCCTGCCATAGGAGTGGATAGTATAATGTATATCAGATGGATAGTTCACCGTGGGAAGATATCGGATGCATCCGGCAATACGCATTCGTATCCTCACGCAGTAGTGCTCAAGTTCGCCTTCGAGATCCTTGGCAACATCAATGCGCCATAAGTCATGCTGTTAAAACACACGGGTCTCCTGCAAGCGAGCTTCCGCTTTCAGAACTCCCAAGGCCTTGTGGTAGCGAAAATAGGTATACCATGTTTCAGCCACATGTGCAACACCAGCTTTTCTATTTTGACCGCCTTCCACGCCGCGGAATGGCAGTCGTGACAACGAGAAGAAAGCATTAGAATGCATAAATGTCGACTCATTGACAATGCTCGGGTGCTGAGTGACCGAGATTATCGCATACGCGCGGAGGCCGTTGAACAAATCTTCCGCCGGGCTTTTCTCGTCGCTTGTAGCGCGTGATAGCAGACGTTGTTATGCCTTGTCACAGACTCCAATTCGCAGGTGACTAGCTATGTGGGTCTCCATGTAGTCGAGCATGTTGGATGGAAGTGCGTGAAGGCTCGTGGCCTTGTTTGTCACGAAGTGCCCAATCGCCCAAAAGTACTCGATAATATCATGGGCATCTTCGATCTGCTGGCCTAGACCATGGTAGAACACCGTTACGCTCATTCTCCTGGCGGTCGATAGGAGGTAGTCGCTTGGAACTAGGCGGGTAATAAAATACGGACCTCATGTTGATAAGCGCTCCCTGTTGTTGTCGGCCGGTGGAGCATCGGGAGGGCAGATGGCATGGAGTTGCGCCAGATCAGCAGTGAAGAGATTTCGTTACTACGCACATCTCTGTGAAATTATCTGGATATATCTATGGTAGTAGGGGGGCTTGGGAAACGGCTGTAGGTTGTGAGTTGCAGAAGCTGACTAGCTCGATGTATATCTTCGACATTTGCTATGAGATATCAAGGTGCGATTTGCATCGATATTATTTTTCATGATCTTGCCCAAGCCGATATTATTTTGATCGGTAGCATTAAGGCGCGAACCAGAGTAATCAGCAGCATGGTGAAATTTTCAGCTGACACCGACGCAGCTACTCGTGTTATTGTTGTTCATCCGTGGTGTGACTCGGAGGTTGTACTCGATACATATTCACATGCATGGTCACATGCGTGAGGCTTGGAGCGTCACCCCAACCCTAACCCTACTTACTCGGCATTTGACAGCGCGGCGACTCCCTCACAGCAACTTCAGCCAAGATCTTCAAAGCTGACAGCCGCGACATCATCATCAGCAGCAGCAGCAGAAGCAGCGGCCACTTTGACATCTCCCACCTACCATCCACCACATCGCAATCTTCGCCCACCACGTGGCAAATATCCTACACAGCAAGTGCGACCGCGTCGATCTGTTCAACACTGCGTGAACAGCGCAAGACGAGATTACCAGCCGCCTGTGAGGACTCTTCACACTGGTACCGCAAGCAAGACGCGCTTCAAGCAGACCACATCCGCTAACCAAAAGAACACAAAACCTCGAGCGCAGGGAACTTGTCGGTGCATCCTCAGAGCACCAGCTGGCAAGATGAGCCCACGCGCATCATCCTTCGCGGAAGGCGAAAGGTACCGCGGCGGCAGCAGTCGCGGAGACGGGGAGAAGGCATCTAATAAGCCAACCACATTCGAACCAAGAGACGGCGGGGTTAACAATTCGACCAGACTGCACGGCGGTGCTTCATCTCGATCTTCGCGTCTTGACGGATCTGAAAACACCATGGCCAGGTCATCATACCGTGCCCCACCACCTAGGTCCCCACGCAATGCTCGCCGCTCCAGATCGCCCTATCGCGCACCAAAGTCGAAACGCCGCTCCATTTCGAGGTCGCCATCACGTTCTCGCTCTCGCTCCTACTCGCGATCACCACCGAGGCGTGGCCTCAACGACAGACTACGTTCTCAGTCCCCGCCTGGACGGGACGATTCTCGCGCTGGAGACAAGAGGCCGCGTTCGTCGAATCACTACTCGACCTCAGGACATTCGGATCCTCGACGCTTCAAGGTCCATTACGAGAAAGAGAAGGAGGCAGCCCGTCGCGGATTCGACCACTCGTCGCGTGGCAAGAACACTGGTTCTGATCGCGACGACACAGGCAGACAGTATCATCGCTCTAAGGATGATGGCAGACTTCCTCGTGAAAGTCTTGACTTGCCAACCCGCAACAATCGCGATCGAGATGAGACTCGTAAGCGCTCTCGATCTCCTTACCGACGTGGCCAGGAAGACAGCGTGCGATTTCAACAGCCCAAACCCGATAAGGCGAGTCAAAAGACTTCTTCCAATGACCCTACATCGTCACGGTCCGCTCACTATGAAAACAATGAGATCACGCACAGCAACAGTGGACCCACGAATGGTTCTCAACAAGCGAGGTTTGTCTCTGAAAGACTCTCACATTCCGAGGCGTTTACTGACGCTTCTTTCATTAGTGTCGAAACCGAAGAAGCTACTCAGGAAGCCGAGCCGGATTCTACGCCTAAGCTGACAGAAGACGAGCTTATAGAACAGCGCCGAAAGAGGAGGGAGGCCATCAAGGCCAAATATAAGAACCAGCAGCCGCCACTTCTGGTACAGGCGCTCCAACAGAATACCATGTCTGCCCCTAGCACTCCTCAGCATGAGAGCAGTGGATTGACATCGGAACGTGCATCCTGTGAGTATCTCTTCACCAGGAGCACCGGCAAAGCCAATTTGACTGACCGATCCCTCACAGCGCCGAATTCTCTGGACTCGCCTCACACGCCAGCAAGTCCTGGCTCTCCAGCATCAATCAATGTATCAAACGACGAGGAGTTGGCAAACAGACAGCAGACAGATGCCACACCAAACGATGACGAAGGACCATCCGCAGCCGACTATGACCCTACTATGGATATGCAAGAGGACAGACCTGATCACAAACCATTTGTGAATGCAGCACAAAGCCAGGCTGACGCCATAAAACCCTCCACATCCGAAGCAGCCGTACAGCCGGATAAAGAATTCGACATGTTTGCAGAAGACGACGATGATGACATGTTTGCACCCGTTGGAGCGACATCGAAAACAACTGGACATGCAGAGATTCGCGCGCTCGACTCCAGCCTCTTAGATAACTGGGACTACCCGGATGGACACTACCGCATCATCCTAGGAGAGCTACTCGACGGACGCTATGCAGTCCAGCAGCAAATCGGCAAAGGAACCTTTGCTACTGTAGTGAGAGCAACCGACACGAAGACCAATCAAGATGTTGCGGTCAAAATTGCTTGTAACAACGAAACCATGTACAAGGCCGGAACCAAAGAAATGGACATGCTAACGCTACTGAACGCCAGCGACCCGGACGACAAGAAGCACGTCATCCGACTGTTGCGCAATTTCGACCACAAGAACCACATGTGCCTTGTCTTCGAGAACCTACATTCTGATTTGCGCGAAGTGCTAAAGAAGTTTGGCCGCAATGTCGGAATCAACCTGAAGGCTATTCGCGCGTACGCACGGCAGATGTTCCTCGCCCTCAGCCATCTGAAGAAGAGTGAAGTCTTGCATGCCGATCTGAAGCCTGACAATATTCTGGTCAACCAGGAAAGGAGCCACCTCAAGATCTGTGACTTAGGAACCGCATCCAAGGCTGAAGATGCCGAGGTCACACCATACCTGGTATCTCGATTCTACCGCGCCCCTGAAGTAATCCTCGGAATGCCGTTCGATTACGCAATTGACATGTGGTCGATTGGCTGCACACTTTACGAACTCTATACTGGACGCATTCTTTTCGCAGGTGGCGACAACAACCAAATGCTGAGAGTCATTCAGGAGTGCCGTGGAAAATTCCCAAAGCGCGTCATCATACGCTCGACACTCGCAGATAAGCATTTCATTGGCGGCGATCCAGAGTTTGTCTTCGTTTCACAGGAACGTGACAAGATCACAGGCAACGCCACGATGAAGCAAATGAACTTCGCCAAAAGTGTGCCGGGCAAGGACCTGAAGTCACGTCTGACGGCAAATGCGAGGTCCATGGCGCCAGCGGAAGTAAAGGAGTTGCACGCATTTGTTGATCTGTTGGAGAAGTGTCTGCAGCTTGATCCGGCGAAGAGAATCAGTCCCAATGATGCGCTGCGCCATCCATTCATTCAGCATGTCCAACCGTCTGCAGCTGCTGCAACCACGACGAAAGTGAAGCCGGCAATGGCACCGTTGAGGATGAGGTAGAAGTTCGTCCCAAGCGTGGTCGCGATGCAGACACTAAGATCTGGAAACTGCAAACAGCCCAATGCCCTACTGGCCGTGTAACACACAAATCAACTACCGACATGGAAGATCGCACATGCCCAAGCATCAAGCACATCATTCCACCCGTGAGTTATGAAGAGGAGAAAATCGCACGGGTGAGTAATGGAGAATCGAGGGATCGTCGGAGGGAGGCTGAGTGCATATCTTGGGCATCATCGTGTAACCTCTGGTAGGCTTCAGTCCGTTTGGATACAAGCATATTCGAATGAGAAAAGTACTACCATAGATCTGCAGTAGGTCTCCAAAAGATCAGCCTCACAACCTCGTCTCAGACCCTGTCTCAGTGATTGGGGCAACGGAGTTCGCTGACATCAAGTCCCCGTAAATGATACCGTGGTCCACGGCCCCTGCGTGCCACCAGAGGATTTTCGTGTAGCCACTCTTGTACTTTCATACATTCGACTGTTGTAGGAGGTATACTGCTGATCCATTTCGTGTAGGTCAAATC
Source organism: Cladosporium sp. MBC 237 (assembly GCA_030772445.1). NCBI lineage: Eukaryota > Fungi > Ascomycota > Dothideomycetes > Cladosporiales > Cladosporiaceae > Cladosporium > Cladosporium sp. MBC 237. Next base: position 81,913 of record JAPHCH010000013.1, on the reverse strand, counting down.
ATTGTGAATGAAGTCAGGGACTTTGGGGAGTATGAAACAACTTCGAGAAACTTGTCTTCGATTTCGGTGCATTTCTCGCTCCGAACAGTACTTCCATGCGAACGAGTGACCATGTGCATGGCGCGTAACGCACTGAAGGTCCCTGTGTCTTCCCTCGGGGAAGCAGCAGCCTCGGACGTGAGATACCTGATACTTGATACAAAGTGAACTGCCAAATGTACCGCAACATATCAAAAAAAAGCCGCATCGAGATCACAGAGGCATATCAGCCAATCTGATCGCCTCGATCTTGGAAGCTGTCTAGACTGCTCCCAGCACCGGCCGTGACACATCAGCGTGCTGTCCTGAGGCGCAAAACGCCATGCGTTTCGTGCGTGGAAGCCTTGCAGCCGCCATCGCAGGGGTTGCCTGGCTTTTGGTGCAGAAAGACAAATGTAGGCTGCTCCTAGCTGTGCAGGTACCGTACCGTAGGTAACTTGGTAGTCACACGATCATCACCTGAGTTGGTGTGTGTGTGTGAAGTAAGCCTTTCAAACCAACACAGCGCTGGCGTCCCGAGGCTCCGTCTTACTTGACATCGTACAAGGCGAGCAAGGCCAAAAAAGAAACTTGCATGCGAGTGGTATTTTCCTGGCGCTCACCAACCAATCCTCCAAGCCTCCCAATAAAAGCACAAGAGTCAGCCCAGAAGAAATGGCAAAGACGCAAGCTGACGCTCCGATCCTCCTGCCTGCCTGCCACTATACGCAACACGCTACGGGACTACTCACCACCCCGACCCATGTCTCACACCTCATACTTGCATTCTGCATATTCCCTCTGCCAGGCGCCATGCGTCAAGCTGCATACGACACAGTCCTCTATAGCCGCCCTCACGCGCATCCAGGGCCTGCGGCCTGGCGTGGCACGTTAAGATCTAAGTTATGAGGGTGTGGGTGTATGTACGTGTGTCAGTGCGCCGTCAAGTGCCGGGTGGTGGTATGATCGACACGTGTCTGAGCAGAACACGGAACGGGAAGAATGGTGGTGGATAGAACGTGCGTGGAGCTTCTTCTTGCTAATACTGGATGGGAAGTGCTATAGCATGGAAACTCTTTGCGGGCCTGATCCTTGCTTGTTCGTGGTAATGCCGTTGGGAGAGCCCCGCGGCCAAGGGGACAGATACATCCTACCAAGGCATCCAAGCGGATTGGCTGTGATGCCTTTCTAGAAATGCGTGCACAGCAGGGAGGTACAGTATCGTCGTCCCAGGCCAAATGGGGCTGGAACCGTTGGAATCCTTCGAAGGGTGAGGAAAGAACGTGACGAAGTACAGTCGCAAGTAGTCTTGGGTGTGATACACGACTGCAAAAAAAGGCTCATATCTAGCCACCCTAGGCACACAGAAAAGCGGCTTAGGAGACACACTTGGGGATCAGAGTACAGTATCACGTAGTGGTGTGATGGGCGAGAGCACGTTTGGCACAACGCCATCCGCCCCGCAGTTGTACAGGAGTACATGCAGGACAAAAAAAGTGAACTCATGGCGGGAAAAAGGCAAATGGCAGGAGGAGCTGCAAAAAGCCAGGGCGCGCGGGTTCTCTCTTAACACGGGTAGATGCAAAGTGCTTGCTTCAGGACCAGAACGAGGCTAGCCTTGCTATTGGCAGCCTTCTTTGGTGGGAAGTTTGCGTATGTGTGTGTTGCCGTCATGCTGCTGCCCGCGTGCGGCGCCCGCAGCGTGCATCATGCAAGTCTTCCTTTGCTTTGTGTGGATGTGGGCCAGCCACACTTTAGCACTCTCTTTGGCGCCTTTGGCTTAGCAGAGCGAGAGCAGCCTTGCAGGTGGGTGGGCAAGTAGTAGCGAGGCTGGGCAAGTCGGCGGGCGGTGGTTGAGGGAGTTATGGGAGATGGGGGCCGTGCACTACTACATGTGGATGCTCTCATGATGCGTGAAGGAGGCTGAGGGAGTGTGATGGCGGACGTACGAATGCCTGAGGCTGAGGGCAATCGCTCGCTCATAGCGAGATGTCAATATTGATGGGGGAGACTGGTTTAGTGGGGTGCTATGGTATAGGGCGGTAACATAATAGAGAAGGAAAACGGCGGGCCATCGACTGTGTTATGATCTGTGTCAATCTAATTATTGACTCGACGCTCCAGAAGGGAGGATGTGCCTTTGCGCTACGAGACGAGACAGGCCCTTGGGCCCCCAAACTGAGACATCGTGGGGACGAGTGAATCATCGAGGGTCTGAGACGGGGCGAGAGAAAAAACCGTCAGACATCACGTCAAACAATCATTCTAGAAGTCCAAGGGACGACGTGCAACGGTTGTGCAGGCGTTTCACTGGTCTGATTCAGATGTGATAAGTTTTTTTTGGGCATATTAGTCAAAGTTGCAAACAGGAGGCGAGGAATGAGGCGAGGAAGACAGGTAGGTACGGTAGGTAGGTAGGTAGTTGTGTTGATACAGTGTTGGGCGTCTAATCGTAATATCATGCTGGAGAGCAGCATCGACATCGCTATCAAATGCAATCAAAAAATTCCGCCGCTCCATCTACATACAAGTCGAAACAAAGAGCCGACTTGATTGTTTTTCCTTTTTCGAGCACAAACCCGCTCGTTTTCCCATCCCAATCTTCCTCAGTGCGCCAGGGATCAAAACGTAATCAAAACAAAAAGCGTCGTGGGTATCTTTTTCCATCCGAACAAAAATCCAATCCTTCTCCGCTCCAATCAAAGTAAGAAAATGTTGTGTCTAATAAACAAAGACAAACAACGCTGCGCTCAGATCCCTTTTTTATCCAGTTATGTGCCAAATACGAGATGTAATAAAAATTGTTGGTAAGAAAAAGTGTCGTGAAGCTCATGGTGCAATGCCGGGGTGTAAAGGGAAGAATGAAGAAGAAGAGAAGTGAACAGCCTTAGTGGGCGAAGGTCCAGTAAGGCTGAGGGCATTGCGGCGTGGCGAATTGAGAAAAGTAAGCGCCGCATCGGTTCCAAGACGCCTGAAACGGAGCGTAGGTCGGCACAGGTGCCTGAAAGCAGGGTGCCTGTGGCCGGACCTGCGACGTATAAAGGGTAGGTTGAGGCGTGCAATGTACAGAGGTCGGCGGCGTGGAAACCGGAGTAGGCGGGAAGACCTGGGCAGCAGGGTACCTGGGGGCGGGAAGCTCGAAGCACTCCTGGCCGTTGGGGAAGAGAGAGTCCTGAGGGACCTGCTCGACAGGTGAGATGGGCTCGGTTGAGCCTTGAGTGAGCCTGGGCTGGGTCTCCATCCACTTGATCAACTCCGGGAGGGTGATCCGGGTTACCGGGTTGAGGTCAAAGATCCTCCTCAAGATGGCATCGCACTCATCGGTAATGGGCAGGATGGTCTTCAGGAAGTTTGGGTCCTTGCGGTAAGCCTTGTAGGTCGAGTCCTCAACAGATGCGCGCTTCCAAGGGTTGCGGCCGCAAGTCAGGTTGACCAGGATCACGCCCAGGGACCATACATCGTTGGGTGCTGATTGATAGCAAGCCATCGGGTGCGGGTTCGTATCTTGACATTCTGCAATGTTGATTAGTCTTGTGTTCATCGTTGAGGAAAATGTCTGGAAACATACCAGGTGACATGTAGAAAGTCGAGCCACAGCCGAAGTCCGAAGTCAGAACATCACGAGTGGCAAGTCCAAAGTCGGCCAGCTTGACAGTGAAGCCATTGTCCTTGACGAGGATGTTCTCAGGCTTGAGGTCCCGGTGGAAGATTTCCTGCTCATGGCAATATTGCACAGCACGAAGGATCTGCAAGAAAACCTGTCTAGCCTTTGCGTCGTCCTCAACGTAGTGACCTTCCTCGGTGATCTTGGAAAACAAATCGCCTTCCGGGCAGTACTCCAGGACAACAAAGGTGCAATCCCGAGTGTCAATGACCTTGTGCATCGAAACAACACTGTCGTGCTGGCTGGCAAGGTAGTGAAGCTCGATCTCACGCTCCTGGAATTTCCTTTGCCTGGCATCGAGTCCGGCTTTTTCCAATGCCTTGACGGCGTAAAGGGCGCCGGTCACGACATTGCGGGCTTGGTAGACCGTTCCGTATGCACCAACGCCAAGAACGTTGATCAGTTCGACATAGCCACCAAGGATCGTTCCAATCCTGCGGTCTGACAAAGTCGAGTTGGTCCCGCAAAGTTTAGGCGAGGCAGGAGGAGTAAGCAGCATGGTCAAACAATCCAAAAAAGAAATCTCCTCGGTCGAGGAGAATGAATGGGCTTTCTTAAGCTCTGGGAACAATCATGAACCACAAGAAACTTAAGCAAGTCCAATGGAGGTTGGAAGAAAGATTAAAGAGAATTCCGGGATGTCAAATTGTTGCAGGTAATACAACAAAGATCCGAAGTAGCAAAGGCTCAAACAAAAGTATGCAGCGGGTCCAAATAAATGTCCAACTGGCGTGAGGCGATCAAACAGTGGTAGCGGCGAAGACCAGACGTTGATATAATCCCAAGGCGAGTGGGGCGTAAAGTAGATGAAGCCAAAAGGCAACCGGGCTGTCGATGGTCGAAGAGGGTTTTTGGGATTGTCGATTGATAAAAGAAGATAGAGGTTGGGGGACAGGCCGAATATGACGAGAGTTGGCGAGCGAGCAGAATAACAATGAAAGGATGCACCCGCAGTTTGTATGTATAATGTCACAGGCAGCGTTTGGCTTCCAGCAGAGTGGCAAGCCCTTGTTCGTGTGAGTCCTTCGCCTCTAGACGACACACGATACGTAGCCCGAGCTAATCTTGCTGGGTTGGAGCGCACGGATGGCGGTTCGTATGCACGCTAGTGTCGACGGGATATACCAGGGCGCCTGGCTCCACAACGCTGGGCGCGAGGGTTAGGTGCAGGCTCGTCTAAACCATGGTGCACCATGGCTAGCCGCAAGAGGTTTGGCGCCCTGATCCGGCCAGCAAAAGCACCGTTCACCGAAGGTACGCTTGCGTGTATGTGAGTGGGCCGTGGTAATTGGGTGGCTCAGCGCCCTGCCCTCCTCGCCCTCCTGCACACGCCCCGACGTCGCCCCATCACGGCCTGCGGCAGCGTTGGGTGGTGCTGGTGGGTGCGCAGGCGATGGCTCAGCGCCTGAATGGCGCGCACCCGTTGCTGGTCGCACGCTCGATCGGCAGCCCGCACCACCCCCTAGCACGCTTCACACACGGCGGTACTGCTGGGTCCGGGTGCGAGGAGAGAGCAGCAAGAGAGTCCAGAGGCAGTCCCTGACAACGGCTTCGTGCGTCAGGTGTGCTGGGCGGGAGGCGTCGACGGGTTGTGTCGCAGCAGCAGGGCAGCGAGACGAGACGCCTTGCCACTGGCTGCCTGCCCATCCTCGCCGCCCCATGCCTTTGCCTTGCCGTAACGTACGCACTGCGAGACTGCGTTGCCACACACAGCGTCGCAGGATCTGCAGGTAATTCACTACGGTAAGCAGCCGCGCAGTCGACACGGCGACAGCTTGCGTTTGCGCCGCCACGCCTGCTGCCTCGTTCCATACCTGCGTCACGCGGTCCGGTGCTGCACAATTTTTTTTCTTCTGTCTCTCGAGGGATTCCAGAAGATCACTAGCACACAGTGTGTCACCGCTAGCGCTTAGCTTGTTGCTGACAGCGTGCTGTGACAGGCTGCAGCGCCCCAGCGGCCAAAGATCGGCGACAACTACCAACAACTTGACTTTTCCACTGCCGCTTGCCAGCAGGGCAGGGCAGAGGAAGGCCGTCTCGGCCATGTCCTGCTTGTGGCGAGTCGCAGGCCATCCTTGCACACCAGTACCCGCTCGACTCTGCGTGTCTGCAGCAAAAGTCTGCACTAGCCCGCACGCATACTAGACGGGTAGCGCCGGCGAGAACGAGCACGCCGTACGCTATTGGCCCATACTCCATGGCCTTGGATATTTCGGACACCTGTTCTCCCCTTGGCGAATCTGCCAGGCGTTGCGTCAACGTCCATAGGTGGCACCAGCCTTATTGGCTGTCCTTGCGGGCCTGATCGGCGCCTTAATGTCTCTCCTGCGTGATTGGTTGCCTGGGTCAACCGTTAATCTTTACGACGAACAAGCGTTACAAAGCCAATAGCCCAGGAAATTATTGGAACGACCCGGGCGCTGAATTTTGCCTGCCAGCCGAGAGGTCCGCGGGCAAAGCGAGATTTTGTTCGTTCTGGCCGACGCCGTCGCAGGCTATGTGTGAAAATGTGTCTATGCGTCCGGGGGCTCGCTTCAGACACAGCAGAAACTCACTCATCACCGCACGAACGTTCGGTCCGGGTCACGTGTCTTTGTGTGAGAATGATTGCGAGTACCTCCGTACGCTTTACGTCTCGCTGCCACAACGGCAACCCGGATGAGCAGGGAATAGCTCATCACAGCACCCGGGGGCCGATGAACTCTAGCGGCATGTGCGGCACTCCTGGCGTGCACCAGATATGCAGCTTCTGTTCCAGGCACCTTCAGACCAAGCGGCCGTGGCGGTCATGGCGGCTCGCTGCTTGCTGGGGACGGACTCGTAGATTGGCTATTCTGATGCCTTGCGCTAGATCGACAGGGATTCTTCTCGAGTGAGCTCGGACCGCAACAGGTCAGCACTTTGCGGCCTTACACGCCAAAGGAGCCTGCTCCTGGACCGTACAGTACTGTACAGGGTAAGCTGCCGTGAAGCACGCGCGTTTTGTGGGCGCCGCTTTTCTTCTTTTGCGCTTGCCCCCAGGTGATAGCTTTAGCTCTTTGGTGATGAACGTTCCTGGCTTTGGCTTTTGCCAGGCGCTTCCGCGCGCTGCCGCTGGCGTGCAGAACGAACTCATCAAGGGCAGTAGTGCTTTGTGGGATCACCTTGGTGCTCAGGAGGCATCGTCCGCGGACGCAAATTATCATCTCGGTTCGAACGATAATTCCCCATCTTGCTCATCACACTCTAAGCCACCAAACGAACACGCAATAATCAATTTGACTTGAACAAATTAGCCCTGCTTTGGTCCACACCTCATCGCAATGAATGCAGCGCTTGAATCATGCGTGTGCTTTGGCGATGTTGCTTGGGACGTATTGGTGTGGCAGGTAAACAAAACACATCCACGAGGTACCCGCAGATGATGATGCTGCAGTAGTCGATAGCCTACTCGATAGTAGGATGTAATAGTCCCCAAACCAGTTGACCCTGCCACCCACATGTCTGTCTACCCACCCATCCATAAAGTCCATCCACACGGCCGTCTGGGGTATAGGAGATCCAACGACGGCGTGAGTAGTTGCATCACTAAAGATCGAGGCACAGACTGTGCAGAGAGCGGTGAGATACCACACGGAATTCCATTCCGTTCATCATCAAGTCGCGCATCCATCGCCCGCGGAAGATGGATCTGAATACTGTACTACCTCCCAACCCATAACTATTGGTGCTTTGCGGGAGGGCCATAGCTGTGGGAAGTCAACGCATTTTTGGGCGATCCTATGACGGCGAGCCACCACCCATCCTCTCCTCTGCGATCGTGATTATTCTGACCGTACGCGTGCCATTATTCGCCTGTACGGAGATATTGCCGTAATGCAAGCCTCTGACGGCTCTTACTGCAGTAGCTCCATGCACCCACTTCGTGGCTAGTGGTACGGGAGGCACCGAGACTCGTGGTTTCGGCCTTGTACTTCTTGGATTTTTGGTGCGAAGGTGTCGACGGGCGGTGTTGGCAGCGCTAGCAAAAAGCCCTTTCTCCTCCATCGTGCTAATGGACCTGTCTAGACGAGGTATACGGCACAGTCTCGCCAGGGGGCGTACCATTTCATATGTCGATCAGATGATGAGTGTTAACTGCGATCGATGCATCGCCATATGAGCTTACAGGACAGCTTTTGTCCAAGCGGCCGGGAGCAAAGGCAGCTACGTTTAACAACTTTCGATTGTGATGACCTCGAGTCACGATGATACAATTGTTGTCCCGTCAAAGCGAGTTAGAGGACCTGGTCATCGGACCCTGTTGAAGAATTTTGGGAGTGCCTGTGACAAGCGATCGATGACCGATGCCATGATGCGACCGAAGTAGTGTACGTTCCTAACTGAAACTTCGACTATCGAATTGAAATCTGGAGATGCTGGGGTGGTTGTCTGAATCGCTCAATCGCTGCAAAGGAAGGTGCAATTATTTGGGATCATCCGTTGTACGCTTGATGCCGTCTGTCAAGTGTGCGCGTCCGGAAATGGATCAATTGCAATGCTCACGACTGGCTGCCATAGTCCTGCTCTAGATTGGCGTGGAATGAGTGCAGGGCTCATCCAGTATACCCTCCGTAGTGTTTTGAGAAATACAGCAGCCAAGATCTTCACGAGTTGCGATTGTTGCTGTGTAGAGATTGAGAATCTGGATTTGGAAGGTCGAGGGCTAATGACCAGGTGTCTTGTGGTAGCCTCGACACGCTTCTCCAGTTATTTCATGGGTTTCTGATACTTGCCAGTGCATGATTGCAGACGTCTTGAACAATAATGATGACACTGCTCAAGGTTATGGCATTCAGCAAGATCATCTGAGAACAGCGATGCACGAGGCGTTGGTGCTTACCGCAAGATATCAAGTGACTTGTTGACTAGATGATGCAGTGTACGCTGCTCTGATATCTTATATGTTGTTGTAGGTAGTGCTGGGTGAATTCACTTTTGTTTTCAACTTCACGAAGTGAATCTGGAGGTAGAGATAAGATAAGCAGGACTCGGGTTCTCCACGTGCTCGGCCCGCTTTCACACGGGACCAGTGACACAAGGATGTGATTTTATATTTTTCGCCGAGGTGAGTTTACGACAACGCAAAAAACCACCGACGCTCGCTCATACCTCCTCCAAATCCAGATTTCACATCCACAGTCGCCAAAATGGTCGAAAAGGTGTACGTGACCTACAACGATGTAAGTGACCAGCAACAAGAAGATCAACCCTCTCCCACTGGCACGTGCCCAGCGCTCAATTGGGAAGTTGCGACAAAGTACCGGGGTGGCTGACAGCAATGTATGTGAATAGGTCCACAAGCTGTGTCAAGAGGCAGCACCGCGCATCCTCGATGACTGCAAGCCCAACCTCATGATCGCCATTGGCGGCGGTGGTTACGTGCCCGCTCGCATCCTCCGATCTTTCCTCAAGAAGCCTGGTAGCCCGAACATCCCCATTCAGGCCATCGGTCTGTCCCTCTACGAGTCCCTGGGCACCGACACCGAGGTCGAGAAGCCTGGCACCAAGGTCACCAGGACACAATGGCTGGACCTGAGCAGTCTCGAGATGGCGAACCTGATCGGCAAGAACGTTCTCATTGTCGATGAGGTCGACGACACCAGAACCACCCTCGAGTACGCTGTTAAGGAGCTGGAGAAGGATGTTGCGGATGCGGCCAAGCAGGCAGGCAGGGATGCCGAGAGCACTAAGTTCTCCATCTTCGTGCTGCACAACAAGGACAAGCAAAAGAAGGGTACCCTTCCCCAGGAGATGTTGGACAGCGGTCGCTACATCGCTGCTGTCACCACTGGCGACGCATGGATCAACTACCCTTGGGAGGCAACGTGAGTACAGTCTTACTCATTCGGCCAAAGACTCGGCAACTAACGTTCCACAGTGACATCGACGCTCACGACGCCCACGCCGCCGAGGCAAGGAAGTAAACTTCTTAATTTAACGAAGCATGGATTAGATGGTCTTGATTAGCGATAACAAAAGCACATACTCGCGGAAAGAGTACTCCAAGTTCGGGGGGTTGGTTACAGGTTCTCTCGATATACCCTACATGAAAGACAACTCCTTCCCGACATTTCGATGTGTTGCTCAGCCTGGCAGCACCGACGTTTCCTCAAGATAACCCCACACTCACATCAACCCTTAATCCCGCCAGCAAACCGATTCTTTCGCAAGAATGGACTCCCAGGCAACATCGCGCCTTGAGGTGTTCTCACAAATAAATGGGAACCACTTACGACTATCTCCTTTTCGCCCTTGGTTGCCGGATCGTTGTTGTCGTTTTCACCTTTCTTCTCCTGCTCTTTGTCCTTGTCCTTATCCCCGGTGCCCTTGCCATCACTCCTCTTCTTCTTGTCGCTTTTCTCCTCACCATCGACAACAGCAAAGCCACCATAGGTGTAACTGTACTGACTTTTCAACCAGTTCGCGCAATTTCTGCAAGTGACAGGCGCCTAACACCATTAGCCTCTCTCAGTTTCTGGGCGACTCAAACTACTGCAGTCTTACACTCAGTGTCTGGAAAATCCTCCAACCCAAGGAGTCCGTACAAGTCTGCGGTGGCGAGACTTTCTCACCAGCTTCGAAGGCCTTCTGACATTGGTCTAATTCTGGCATAACGATTTCGCAATAATAGACCGTCGCTAGTTCGTCTTTGCATTTTGGTATTGTTGAGAGAGTGACGTGGCACATGATACGCGGGAGACTCAATTGGGGTTTGGTGGTTGTTGGGTGATAGTTGAAGGTTTGACGGTTTGATGTTGGTCTGACGAGGTCGTTGTTTTGAGATTTTCATGTTTGCTGCAGACAGAGAAACACAGTGACTGTTGACGAGAAATACCTGCAAGCATATTGGTCCATGTTGCATGTAGGAAGAATATCTCAACGATGCCATTATACCGAGGGAGCCTCTGTTGACTACTTCATCAGCTCGAAGCGAACGAGTCCCAGCGAAGCAATGGAACGAATCGTCACAACGACGATCATTCACTATATAATCGCATAGCACTACAGGCTATACTCATCATACCCCGTTACGAAATCACCACACATCGCAAGGGCATTTTTCCAAAGCCAGACCCAATCCGAAGCCCATTGCCGCCGAGATAGATAACCTCAACCCTAACCCTTACACCACCCTCCCACCATCACCCTCATCATCCCCAACCCCATCCCCAAGAATCTCCCCCGAAACATTCCTCCAAACAATACTCTCCCACCCGCCCATTTCCCCCCTCACACCACTCTCGTCCACTGCATCACCCTCATCCCCTGCCCTATCAATGATATCACCCAGAACCTTCTGACAAATCGGACAAGGCTCACTCTCCGGCTCGTCAAGAAACACATTCCCTCCGGCCTCACAGTCGAAAGGGTCCAGCCCGGGTGTGCCTACGGCTCGAGAGCAGATTTGGATGTTCGTGCAGCGTTGGTGGGCGCAGGGGAGGTAGTGGGAGATGATGCGGTTCACATTTCTTTTCTGGTGGGTTTGCGGTATGGTGGATGGTTCTGTGGTGATTAGTTGATTGGGGAACTTGGGTAGGGGATTGGGCGGTGAGGCTTTTCATGGTATAAACTGGAGGTAGAGAATTTATTGATGGTGACTGATTGTCAAGAGTCATGTTATCGGTAGTCACTGGAAGGTAGTCATTGGCAGAGTAAAAGATTAGCTTAGCATGCTACACGGGTTCGATGACTATACATTGACCAAGATACCTCAACACAGACCCAAGTCGTCGATAACATGTTTTCTCGCCAGCCAATCGTACCCAAAACCTAGAACGTCTCCTCCTCACCATCCGCACCAACATCAGCCTGTTGCTCCGCAGGCAAACGATCCCTCAACCACCTAAGGGTAGCCTCAGTTCCCTTCTCCAGCACCCTGTAACCCGGCACGCGGAAAGCATTGCTACCGACCTCGAAGCTCTTCAGACCTTCATGCCACAGCAAGCCGATTTCAGCCGGAAGCTGTTGGAGGTTGTTTGAGGCCAGGTTGACGGTTTGCAGGCCCTGGAGGGCTTCGGCGGTGATGGAGGAGAAACCGTTGTCGCCTGCCAGGAATGTTGTGAGGTGAGGGAAGGCTTGGCGCAGGTTGGGGACTGGGCCGGAGAGGCGGTTGACGGTCACGTCCAGAGTTTGGAGGTTGGGGGCGTCGAGGAAGGAGGTGATTTGGTGAAGGGATTTGAGGCGGCAGTTTCGAAGGTGGATTTCCTGCAAGGAGGGGAGCTCGAGGCGGTCCGAGAGGTATTCTGCTTCGAAGGGGTTGTTTGATAGGTCGAGGATTCGGACGTTGGGTGCTAGTAATAACGAAGGTGGAATAGTGGTGAACTTGTTGTTCTGAAGGTGCAGTGTTCGCACATCGTTCTCTTCGAGGAAAGATGCAAGATCCATGACGGTATCGTCGGTCAGCCCTTGGCCAGCAAGGTCGAGTAGGCCGTTGGGCTTCAGCACCCACTTCACAGTCGGCGAAGTGTTATTTGGCTGTGTTCCATCTGCAGTCCCATTCGCTGTCGACTCTTGATCGTCGTTCTGTGCTTGTGCCTGTGGCTCAAGCCTTGCTCGCAAGTCTCTTTTGATGTCCGACGCAGTCATCGTTAGATACTTCTTGACTTGTAAAGGATTCGCCGCTAAGACAAGTGACTCCAAATTCTCCATGTTGGCAACGTCCGAAGGGATCAAACGTAAATCGTTGCTGCTTATGTTGACATGACGCAGGCGAGCCATTTCAGCAAAGCCACTCGGTAGCTCTGAGATCTTGTTTTCCCCAGCTGCAAGGGTGATGAGACCTGGGCAGCCATGAAGTGGCTGGAGTGCAGCCAGATGGTTATTGGTAACATCAAGCGTCTGCAAAAGTGGCAGGTCGAATTGCTCCAGGAATGTGAGAGCAGCCAGAGAGTTGTTGGCGACATTCAACAAGCGCAGTGTTCGATGTTCGGCAGCGCACCCAAGCGCGAAGAGACTTCCAATTAGAGAGTTGGAGCTGGCGTCCAGCTCTTGCAGTGGAACGTGCTGGAGTGCTTCCATGGGAAGATCGGTGAGTTGATTGTTGCTGACGTTGAGGACGCGCAGGTTTACAAGTTCACGAAGTGCTTCTGGTAACGCCAGCAAGCGATTCGACTGCAACTCAAGGACTTCCAAGTATGGCAACTCGGTCAGCGAAAGCGGCAGGTGACCAGAGATACCGTTGTTGCCAAGTCTCAGCTCCTTCAGCGGCTTGATCTGAGATATAATGTCAAGTGCGCTGTTATCGAGTTTGTTATGTGAAAGGTTCAAGGAGGTGAGTCTTTCCAGTCTCCGAAGGCCAATCGGTATAGACCCTAAGGCGTTGCCATGCAGGTCAAGAAACTCCAGGCCGCCAAATTGATTGCCTTTGCTGTCTTCTTCGTCATTCAACTCATCAAACGACTTATCAGGGAAGACTTCGGCTTCGATGCTTTCGATCTCGTTGTCCGCAGCAATAAGCCTTGTCAAATCGACAACTTCGGCCCAGTTCAGTTTGCTTTCTTCCATGGCAGCGGCATCGTACATGTTCAGCACTTCAGGTGGGATGGCCTTGAGACCCATGGCCGCAATGTTCAACTTTCCGTCCATGCGGGCGTTATTGACGCGATTGCGTAGGATATGTTTGTCATCTTTGGGTCCCTGGTTGAAGGGATCGGCATAGAAGTCGTCAGCAGAACCATCTAACTGTTGCATTGCGTTATTGAACGGTTTCTGCGATTCATTCTCACGTTCTTTTCGTGCCGCAGCCTTTGCTGCAGCTATTTGTTCACGCAAAGCTGAGGAAGAAGACTTCACGGCGCGAGGTGCGGAGGGCTTATCACCCGATGTAGCAGGGATAGCCTCCTTCTTCGGCAGAGGAGCAAAAGCGTCGCTAAGTGCGGCTCGTGGCCTCGACAGTCTGGCGGCCACAGTCTTGCTGGGCGACTTCGATGGTGAAGTCCCATTCGGTAATGGAGGGACTGGAGGCTTTGTACCTTGTAGCTTTGTTGCGAACGAGGAAGAGCTTACACTTCGCCGACTCCCTCCAGGGGTGAAGCCAAAGCCGCCTAGAGAAGTACGCGATGCCGGTCTCGCAGTCGCAGGCGCCTTCTTTGCTGAAGGAATGGCAGGTTTTACAAAAGTGCCGTCACTCGTGCCAGGCCTACTACTCACGCTGCTAGCGTGACTCATGCTTGACGATGGTCGTGGTGGCGGACCCATGGGACTCTCAGCAGAGAAGAAACTCGACCTCCGACGGTCCTTCGGCGTTGATGGCACAGCTTGAAGGCTCTCAATAGTGCGATCTGACAAAGATGGACGTGAAGTTTTCCGGGCTCTAGGAGTCATTACTTCATCTTCCTCTTCGAAGACAGGCTCGGACTGCTCCTCAGGTGAAACATCATCGTCTCGGAAACCTTGTCGAGAGGCAGTACGAAAGCCATCCAGTGAGCCGAGCTGGTCGTGGTTTTCTTCATCCTCGGTGACAGGCTGGCGTGGCTTAGAAGGTTGAGTCGGCCTCCGTAGCCTTGAAGACGGCCTTGGTGGAGCTACACGAGGCCTCGAAGGGATCGTCGAGCTGGCGGCAGGCTTTGCTGTGCTGGGAATGCCTCTTCGAGGTGTGGGGACAGCGGGCGTTCTGGTACTACTAGCAGACCTTGCTGGTGGTGCGGTGGTCGATCTTGGTTGAAGAGATGGTCTGGCTGAGCTAGACCTTATAGGGGGTGCAGGGGTCTGTTTGGGAATGGACGTTGGAGTGGGCAGCCCAGAAGGCTTCTTGTTCAAGACAGGGAGCCTTGAGCCCAAGCGTGGTATGCCGGTTGGCTTGGTGGCGGGATGTGAAGGAGGGTCCATGTTTGGCAGTGGTAGTGCTGGTCTCCCTCTACCTCTCTCGTCTCTCTCAAGCACAGACACGGGTCAGAGAGAGGGAGGTGTGTCTCGTCACAGTCGGCAGGTCGAGTAATGGTCGGACATGCAATCAATCAATCAATCGATGTTGCTCACTGCTGCAGCCATTCAGATCGGCCAGACTATGCCATAACTGCCCCTTCTTTCGCTGGCGGCCTAGCGTTGCTGCTGCTGGGCTTCACTCCTTTGGTTGCTACGCCGGGTCTATCCGCACTTTAAGTCGCAGGCAAACAAACAGGCCCTGTGCGCGTCACGCTAACCTTACTCCAACCTCCTCCCACACCCAAGTCTCCATACGCCCCGGCCACCCACGCGAGTGGGCTCTATCTCTTCACGGCTCCCACGCCGTGTGCGCACCGACTTCCACCTCCAACCGCTCTGCGACAATCTGCAGTCATACCATCATCATCCCTACTGTCCATTGTCGCGCATTGTCGCCAACCGCGTCCTCACATACCACGCCCTCGCGCGATCACGCGCAATATCAATTCATCCATATAGAATGACTTCACCCGACAATGACGTATCACCCGGTCTCGCGCCGCAGACCAAGAACAGCGCTCCAATCACTCCTCAACCGTCGCATGCAAGCATACCGCAAGAGACCACAGATGCTGTCGCAAAGGAGCAGGCTGATCGCGTCGAACATGCGACTACGAGTCTGACGCCGCCGCCTTCTACCCAAGTGCCCAATAATGGTCGCGCAAAATCGAGAACTCCCGCCTCTTCGGCCTCGCACATATCAACACCTCCACCAACTGTCGACACATCAAGCCAGGAATTAGCCAGTCACTCAGCTGGACCTTTCGCGCGCACAATGACCGACGATCAAATTGCGACTGCCTCACCAGACGAGTTGCGCACCAAAGTCGCAGAACTCCAGGCCGCATATCAAGAAGCTAAGATGTCCGCTGCTCATCATAGGCTGCAATATCAGATGCTGGCGCAAGAGAGCGCAGCGGCCATTGAGCGCATGGCAGTCGAGGCGCGCATGGCGCAATGCGAAAACGAGGTCATCCACGTCGCAGAACAGGCCAAGGCCAGCGTTGTGCCTTTCAAGTCCTCACCGGTTCAGAACGACACTGTGCCGGTGCAAAAAGACCTCTACCGTCGCATGTGCACAGAAATCCAGCGCCTCTCAGAAACAAACAATTTCTTAGAAGCTGAGCACCGTCAGCAGGAGAAGCTCATCTTCCGTCAAGACACGGAAATCGCAGGTCTTTCTGATAAAGTGCTCATGATGCGCGACCGCATTCGCAAGCATCGCGAGGACCAGAACCGCGCTCGAAGCGCAAGCGTCGGACGCCACTTCGACAGCACCCCAAGATCCGTCTACAGCACTCCCCGTCGCCCACACGCAGGAGGTCAAGGCCAGCCGCAGTCGTTCGCTGCACTCCTTCAAGCGTCCGAAATGGCAAGCCAAGAAGCCGGTGCCGGAAAGTCCAAAAAAGGACATTCGCGCAACATCAGCCTACCCGTAACGCCCAAACGCGCGCGCAAACAGCCACCTCTCTTCCAAACTCCCCAAGGCGGCCACCAACCCCTCGCAATCCCCTCGACAGCCCCAGCACCACGCACAAGCAACCTCCGCACTCCAGACGTCTACACCCAGCACGCCCGTCCCGTCCAACGCCACCCAGGCCCACCCTCCGAAGGCACAGTCTCGGCCTCCGACCACTCGCACGACGAGCACGACAGCGAAGCCGAAACGGACATTCTCGAACCCAACGAGATCCCCGAACCGCAATCCTCCCTGTCCGCTTCTAGAATGCTGCGTGCAGCGCCCGAGCAATTCCGCCCACAAACTTACGACCCACCATCCGTTACCGCGAGACGCGGCGGCGGCAATCTGCGACAGGGCAGACTCTTCGGCTCCGTGAGGAAAGCGAACGTCGTGCGAGCTGGCGAGGACGAACCTCCCGCTAAGCGCGCGAGGGTGGGTCAGGCTATTGGGTTGGGGATTGAGGGGGTACCGCATTGATTTTATGATTGTCCTCTTTTTGTGATGGTGGAGCATTTGGCAGGATTTTTGGTTTCTTTTCTTTTCTTTTCTTTTCTTTTCTTTTCTTTTCTTTCGTGATTTGATCTCTTGTTTGGATGAAGCCAGATACCTTAGTTCACTTTTGTTTTGTGGGTTGCGATGATAATGACCGTATGTAGCACCTTATGAATAGCCATGGTAGAAAGAAATTGATTGATATCTTGTAAATCAAAAACAGCATCTGTTTCATTCCATCTTGCTAACTTGTTTGTGTGATTTGTTCGACTCGACCACACCCTGTTGGTTTTCCCATGCAACGCCAGTCATCTCAAAATCTGGACTTTACCATCGCCACCGCGACAAAATGCAAAATCACCTGCCGGTTCTTCAGAACCCCAATTGCGTACCGATTGATCGATCAGCCATCCACGCATGCCCCATCGACACAAATCGAAAACCAAAAACCAAAACTCCACCCCTCAAGAAACAACCACCGGCCACCCCCCGACAAACTTCAATTTACTCCACCCAAAGAAAAACTTCCCATACTCAAACCCCACACTCCTCTTCACATAATGATAATACATCACCACCTCCCCCAGCCCCTCATCAAAGAAAACCCCCTGCCCTCCGGGAGCATAAACATCCCCCTCACTAGCGTACACAACCGTACCTCCATTCTCCTCCACACAATCCCTCCCTTCCTTGTCAACGAACCCACCGCTTGGCGAAGTGGAGCGGCAAACGCTGATGCGGTATTCTTCGCCCGGCGGGGCGAGGTTGTCGGGGTCGTTGCAGCAGGCGCCGCCGCTGAAGAAGAGGTAGTAGAATTTCTGGCCTTGCGGGGTGGGCCACCAGAATTGGCAGGCGCCTTCCATGTTTTGGTTTGTGGTGTTTTGTTCTAAGTGGGAGGCTTGGACGTCTGGGAGGATGTGGAGGGGTGGGTTGGACATGGGGAGTTGGAAGATGTTGGAGTGGAAGGAGCCGAAGGCCATGAGGAAGGGGGAGTCGGGGGATTCGCGGAAGAGGTTGGGGTCGATGCGGTTCCAGCGGAGGTCTGGGGGGATGCCGATGCTGCCGTGGTCAGTCCAGGAGCCGGGGAGGAGGGTTTTGGAGGTGGCGACGCCTATGTCGGAGGAGTTTTTGTGGCCGAAGTCAGAGACGCTGTAGTAGAGGTAGTAGGTGTCGTCGACTTTGGTGACGTCTGGGGCCCATAGGTCGTCGTTGTTGGGGAGGTCGATGATGGATTTGTCTTTGATTACGGAGCCGCGGTGAGTCCAGGGGCCGGACATGGAGGGGGCGGTGGCGATGTTGATGAGGTCGTTGGTGGTGAAGAGGAAGTAGGTGCCGTCGTCACGGCGGATCACGCTCGGGTCGTGGACGTTGCCTTGGATTGCATCTCCTGAGATCGGTTCTGGGGCAGGGAATGTGCGCTTGAAGACTGGAGATGCTGCTGTCAAGGTTGAGAGGAGCGCGAGAGCTCGAATGAGCATGGTGAATGCCATGTTTTCCAGCAATTGTTTCGACGTTCAGAGATTGGTCGCCTTCAGGGCAGAGGAAAGATCTCGGAGTATCGAGAAGGTGGATGGCGCTCTTTTTATGTTACCTTGTGGTTGTTTCCAGCCGGTGAAGGCCGACTGCCGACGACAAGCGCTTGACCCTATTGAAATAGTCGTTGCCATGATCGACCGTGAGAAGGCGCGTGCCATACCATGCGTGTAGTGCCTTCACTTTATCCTCACGGAAGATCGACGCTTCTTGGCGAGGATAGCATCTGTCTATGGCCTGTGAGAATGACAAGCTGAGCCACTGCCATCATACCGCATATGAAAGTCTCACAGAAGTGAGTCAAGCGGTGGTTGCACTTGAAGATGACTTGCCGTTTAGTATGCTCTTCTTGAGATGATGTACTGCAATGCTACCTGTTCAGGCAAGCGCGGTAATATTGCAGCTAAACTTCCGAAGTACTTTGTACCTACATTGACCTACGCGGGCTGGCAAATCCTACACCCGCAGAGCCGCACATCGTTGGTCTTTAGGCAATCTAGTGAATTCATGAGAGTTCAAGAGCCTTGTGTTTTAGCAGTTCAGTAAGAAAACTGATTCTCTCTTTCAATGCCGCTCAAGAAGTGACCTCCGTACGCAGCCATGCCTGTCCGAGTCTCAGAAGGCATACCTCGAGTCCGAGGATCCTGGTCAGCTGGTCAATCCAGTTCCGTGGATGACGTCGGACAGTAGCGAAAACCTCGTCCACTAATTGTTTAGATCCGGAATCTACATCTTGCAGAGATTTTTTTTGTGTCAGCCGGAGATTCAAGTACTGTTGTCACAGTTCGAATCACAAGTCAGCATGCTACCAGCGAGGTTGGGTACCCCAGATCATGCATGTGTGGAGCCGATCGGATTATCGTGCTCGTCCTCCCATCACCTGTGGTACTGTGACAGATCAGAGGACAGGTTGGAGGCAGGCAGGTTCAATCTGGCCTCAGGCGCTTCGAGATGTCCGAGTTCATGTGCCAGTACCTAGTTGGATCAGATCACATTTGGCGGGCAATTCTTGGTGTTTGAGGGGATTAGCTGCTAAGTGGCATTCAGAGGCATCGCATGTGCTGAATGAACAACAGCATGGAGTGTCAAGCACAATTCATGCTTGTGTTGGAGGATGCAAGAACGTAAAAGCACAGTTCTACCAAGAGACGTGAGGATAGAGTGATAGTTGTACGGTAGATAGAGAAGCTTGGACCATCAAATTCACATCCCACTCTTTCACATGCCATTCCACTACTGAGGTAAGTGATCGTCCTTCTGTAGTAAACAACCAAAATCGTTTCCATAACGCACCACGCTCTAAATAGATCCACTCGGTTACTCGCTCCTCCATCACAATATCTACCAGCGACGCACAACCCCCGTAAACTTTTCAACCCAGCCATCCCAAAACAACCTCACTACTCAATCCACTATCGAACATCGAAATGAAAACGGACAATTACCTCACGCTCTGTCTTGAGCAGGCAACGAAATCTCCACTGCACTACCGCCACGGCTGCATCATTGTTCGCGGCGGCAAAGTCATCGGCCAAGGCTACAACGACTACCGTCCAGGCTACAACGGCGGTGCTCTCAAGCATGGTCGTGTCGCAAACAGCGCTCTCAACGGCCCAGCCCTGGCCGAAATGAAGATGAAGATCAAACAGCGCAAGGAGAATTTGGACAAGAATGGTGGCGAAGGGCAGCAGGAACCTGAGGAATTCATGGCATTTGAGAAGATGGGCGGCGGCGGCGGTGCCACCGCAAACACACCCCTCTCCATGCATTCCGAGATGATGGCCATCCACTCCGCCCTCTCCACCTCCTCCACCATGGCTTGCAGCACCTTCTCCCGCGAGAAGCCGTGCTTTAAACTACCGCGTGGTGACAAGAAGAAGGAACGACTACGAAAAGACGTGCTCAAGACCTACGTCGAGCGCATCTGCGAGGCCACCGGCGGTGCCCCCACTGCCCTTCGCAAGGGCGGCAAGTGGCAGGTTCAAGAGTGCCGTTTTGAAGGCTCCACATCTCAACGCCGTGCATCTGAACAACAGCAACCCCAACAAACCTCTCTCGGAAGACGAGGACAAGGCCTTTCAGGCCGTGAAGGGTATAGAGAAACACCGGAATCACAACGAGAAGAAGAGAGGCAAACACTACGAGTACGAGTACCACAATCAACAACATCACAACGCCCTTTCTGGGAGACAGATACAGCGCGGGTCTTCGGAGCGACACAGACAGCAACCATCTGTGTCTAAATCGCGACCGGCTGAGCCGCGTACTATACGAGGTTATGATTTCCGAATGACTGATGATATCACGAGCGAAACTGCTACGAGTAGAAGCTCCTCGGACCGAGGAGAGACCAAGAAAGGCCGAAAGAAGGTATGTTGCTATGATGAAAACCAACAAGGCACGTAGGGCTAACAATCTTCCAGTCTAAAAAAGGCAAAGACTCCGACCAGTCACAGATAGAGCACATGCTCCTCCCCCAAGGCGAAACAGGCAAATCGCGCACCGAAGTGAACGACCGCAAAAAGCATCCCCGCCTCGTAGGCGCCGACCTCTACGTGACCCGTCTAGGCTGGAACAAAAAGACCGCCTTACAGCAGCCCCCAAGCAACAAACCGTGCCCAAAACCAGACTCCGAACCAGACATGCCACCCTCCGACTCCTTACCCCCATCCCTCTCCTCTTCAATAACAAGCCTGAGCACCCTCACCACCACCACAGGCTCTCTCCACGACGAGCTCCGCAGCCCCTCACCGCCCTTCCACCCCCCTACCACACCAACAACCGCCGCCTCCGACTCCGCCGTCTCCCTCAAAGCAATCCACGCCTCCCGACCCTGCTACCGCTGCATTTCTTACATGCACGCCGTGGGAATCAAACGAGTCTTCTGGACCAACGACGCGGGCGAGTGGGAAGGAGGGAAAGTTGCAAAGTTCATTGATGCGCTGGATGGTGATGGCGAGGGCGGGGGCGGTGAGGGCGGTGGAGGGTGTGTGGGTGGAGGGCCGATGGGGAATGGGGTTTTTGTTACGAAGCATGAGGTTTTGATGATGAAGAGGTTGATGGGGGGATGATCTTCGGTTCCTGAAAAGCTACTTGGTGGACACTGCTATGTATTAAAGTGGTGTTGGTTTCCTGTGTTTCCCATGCCGGTACGATGAATGTATTCGATCAATGTCGAATCAGGCAGGGCAATTCACGCAATAACAATCGTCGTCTTCGCCATGCCTTCCTCCTCCTTGCTAAGATTTATCATTGGTTGGCACTACTTTCAACAAGGTAAAGTTTATTACCCTAATTATTAACGTCGCGTAACATCCTTCCCATAAGCTATGATCTATGAAGCACTTGAAGGACATGTAGCAGATGTAAGGCGTAGGAATAGTATAGACTAAGTTTGAGAAGTATTTTTACCGAGTTATTCGTAATAGATATACTTCTTTGAAACGACGCCTGATAGTGGGAAACCGTTACGAACTGGTACTGTACTGGTACTACCACCCCCAGCTCGACGGGGTCTGTTCGGTGACTATCGAATGTGGAAATCACGCAATGATCGTCGTCGCCATGACCTCCTCTTTGCTGAAATTCGTCATGCGATACTTGGAGATCCAGTCGTCGCGGTTGACTGCGAAGAAAAATGAACGGTTAGTTTCCTGCTCTTTGCGCGTGGACAAGGGGGTTAATAAAGGACGAGGACTTACTGTAACCGCCACAGATGCGGCGCTTGCCGGTGAAAGCAGATCTACCGTGCAGGACGCGCCAGTTGTCAAAGACTGGATGAGGAAGTTAGCAAATCAGTCGTGTCGTGCGTGGGAGACGAGGCATGTCGTTTGAGGCCTTCTGCCCGCTACTTGACTTACTCAGCATTTTTCCGGGTTGCAGCTGGAACCAGTATTGGTTCTCTTTTTTACTGAGGATGGCGTCGAAAGCCCTGTAATTCTCCATCGTCAGCGTCCGTAGTACGAAGGAATGGTATCTGACAGTGACAGAGATAGCAACACTTACGAAGCAGAATCATACCAATGGCATATATCTTTGCCAAGACCGGCGTCGACGCCCGCGCGATCGGCGGTATTCCAGCGCACCTGTCTTAGCCTGGAAACGTCGTTTTTCAAATCCCTAACGGACGTGTGTTTGTGGCTCAGAATGGGGAAACGGGTCGCTGGCTGGATGCTGATGCCCTCGTTGCCGCTGGCGTGCGCCCACACCCTGGATCGGCTGAGTTTGATATAGGCGTCGCGGTCGTGGGAGTAGAGTTGGCGCGCGGCCGAGAAGCCGTCCACGAGGGAGGAGAGGCCGCCTGTGCCTTCGGTGTGGGAGAGGAGGTGCAGGGCTTGGAGGCCCTGGGGTTGGAGTGGTCAGTTGTGGCTGAGTGGTTTTGGGGCGTGTATTTGTGAGTGAGGGGAGGGAGACGTACGATGGGGTCGGTGAAGTAGGTCGTGTCGGTGTGGGGTTCGAGACTTTCGCTTGTGTAGGCAGTGTCTTTTGATGAGAGATCGGATGTGAAGTCGTAGAAGCCGCCTGGGATCGTGTGAGATTGAGGACACGAACGTGTGGGAAATCCTAGCTTAATTACCATAGTGCGTGTTTCGAATGGGACCGATTTGTTCAAGGAGCGATTGGGACGCCTCTGGTGTGGCAGGCATGTTGTCGACAAAGCAGAAGCCTGAGATTCTCTTGAAAGGCTGTCAGTGATAGTGCGTGCAGCCCTTTTGATACAACTCACGATCTTCGCCAGTAGTTTGGCCATTCCATCACCCGTTTGGATCTCCGCGTGCTCCACCGTAGGAGGGTCGGAGCTTATGCTGCTTTGCCAATATTGGATTCTGGCGTACAGATGAGCCACTGATAGAAGGTACTAGAGCGCATGACAAAAGATCACTTACTCTGGGGCACGATCATGGAGATCCGCCGTTTCTCGATTGGTGCCATAATCCCGTTGCTCAAACAATTGCAAGGGAAAAATGTTTGTATGGCCATCTTTGACTATAGCCAAAATGGGTCAGTAAAAGGTCCTCTATCGGTGCAATGATGGAGACGTTGTGTTTACAAGTCACTTCAAACGATGTCTTTTCGGCGTCCGTGTCACGCACTTTGGCGATTGTACCAGCATCGGCATTCTGGGGGATTCAACGTAAGTACGGCTCCTGGAATAGCAATGCTTACTGTTCTTACCTTGAATACGTTGATCTTTCGTTGTGCGGTATCAACGTTTCGGCATTCAGGACAAGCACATTGGTCTCTGCAAGGCAGTGGGGTGTTAGAGAGACTCGTGTTTGGAAAGACTGCCATCAGAAACTGACCTCAGCCAGCGGCCATCGCTTTGAACAGGTTAGCTAAGAACACTTTTGAGGACTAGTCGCGCAATACTGACATATCGTGTAGGTGTTTTTTGCCGTTCATCATCTTCAATGAAAGCCCATCGGCGGAGGCTTCGATGGAACGCGCCGGTGGCTAATCAAATCAGACTCGCATTTTACCCAAGGACTGTCCAGTTGTACAAGAGCACTCACGGTTGCATCGGCGTTTTGTGTGTCTCTGCGGTCCTCTTGCGGCTTCTGGGCCTCTTGCAGCTGTTGGGTATGCTGCGCGTAGGTTCGCAAACTGCTGATGTTGCGGTATGGTTTTGCAGCCAACACATGGCGTGGAAGCCGTGCCAATACCCGGTGCATCATTGTTGATCGGTTTTGAGGAGCATTTGTGTTGCGATTGACAAGGGCGATGAGGTCGTCGGTCCGGATGTTGGATGGACGTCGGACGTGGATACGTACGGTGTTGGCGCCTCGGCTACGCTTGCTTGTTCCTGAACCGACGCTCTGTCTCGGCAATGCAACTGCAGGTCGATTAGCCCCGCCTGCCCGTATGTTCTCGACTCTCGACTTTCGGATGTTGTTTTCCATTCTTCCGCGTAGGTGTTTGTGTTAGTAGGATCATTGAGCGTAGACGTACCAGATCAATCTGATATACGGGCCATGAGGCTGTGTGATATGTTTCCAAGTCAATTGGGCAATTAATCTTGTCTCGATTCCAAGTGTTCTATTCATACTACCTCCAAATACGACGGCTCATCAAATCTATAGAGGTGGATCGTGTTCTGAGTCGGTAGCGACTATGATTGTACATTGTTTCTTTCCGAAGGTATTCTGATATAAGTTAGGTTTAGCAAGTTTGAGATAGCACAGTCGAAGAGTTTCTTGATTATCATGATATATCTTAAGAATATGTACGTTCCTATCTAAAAAGATTCCGTCGTAATTGGATATCCACGGCAGATTAAATGAAGGTTTGGTTCGAATAGTCTC
Organism: Cladosporium sp. MBC 237; assembly: GCA_030772445.1. Taxonomy (NCBI): domain Eukaryota; kingdom Fungi; phylum Ascomycota; class Dothideomycetes; order Cladosporiales; family Cladosporiaceae; genus Cladosporium; species Cladosporium sp. MBC 237. Next base: position 57,498 of record JAPHCH010000013.1, on the reverse strand, counting down.
ATTTGTGCACTATAGGAAGCAGACAAGACTTTTGTCTGAATTTTGCAAATTTCACTTTTGCAGAGACGAGATGAGATTTCACGTTTCCGCAATCTCATTCCCGTCTCAACCTTTCGCCTGCCAAAGTCGTTATTAACTTCGATCGTTCGGTCCCCTCGACCGTTTCATTGTATTCCTCGTCGTCAGATGATGAGGAAACCATCTTGTCGGTGTCATAGCAGCACTGGCCCGCAAGATTGAGCTAACATACTTATCCAAGAAAAAAAGAAAAAGGAAAAAAATTGGTCGAGGGGAGGGCAGCCGCCAACCGTACGATCCCCTCGATCGCTTTATTGGACTCATCGTCGTCGGTTTGTACGGAATCGATCTTGTCAGGGTCGCAGCACCGCTGGTACGCAAAATCGGGTCGATATGCCTGAAAAAGGCAAAAACTGAAATCACTCGAGGGGAGTGCAAGTTTCAGTCGCACGGCTCCCTCGACCGTCCCATCGAATTATTCGTCACCCAATTGCCCATGGCGTAGCCAGTCAGCGTCAGGGCAGCACTTGTCCGCAAATTGGAGCCGATTTACCTATAAAAAGAACTTCAAACCCTCGAGGGAAGGGCAAAACGACAAGGACGGGACTCGAACCCGCAATCTTTGCCACCGGAAAGCAACGCCTTGCCATTAGGCCACCCTGCCGTGTCAATATCTGCAAAAATGCGATCTACTCGACTCATATAGTGTTTTAAATTATACCGATCTGATGGTAGCACCACAAGGGTTAGGGTTAAAAATTCCAATATATTCGATACGGCGACACTACCAGCGATCTGCGCCGTGTGCCTGTACAAAAGTGGTAGCTAGACAAACATAGAACACTAGGCAACACGAATAGGCAATGAACCATGGCAAAAGTCGTCGTTCTCACGTTTGTAAAAAATCTAACCATAGCTGTAAGCGACATACACATCCCGATAAAGAGATCTTTATTTAGAAACGGTGAGGTGTGGATATCTCTTTGTTTGGCAACGTAGATACATCAAGCCAACGTCTCTTGACCGGTTACCAAGTGTGTATCAAGATAACGATCCATTACAGTGTGCCTCGATGCAAAACGTGCCTTTTCGTAAATTCGCCCGTTTCATCTCGGTTGATATACCAGCTTCGATAGACCCGTCTTCTTTGTGATGGCCGCATTGGATTGTTTCCTATGTTAGTATGTAATAGAACATTTGGTATCCCAACACTCTAGCCCCATTCGCGGTACGGCAATTGATCAAATCGGCCCCTTCGAACCACCGGAGCCGCACAAAACGCGATACAGCTTCCTCATCCATCACCCATGCCATCGTGAGCACATCGACTTATTCTTGTCGCGCCGTCCAGCTTCAGGTGCTCGATCAAGCTGTATTACATCTCTAGATTGCTCCGTTGCCATGCGGCTATGCCTCAGAAGCATGAAACGACGCATTGAAGCCTATCAACAGCGAGGACCTAGGAATCACTCACGCCTACTACTGCAACGACGGCCGCAGAACCACCGCCTCCACATTCTCTTTGGACGTACGTCTCGCATGTTCCAAGCCTGTCGTGGCCTCCATACTGACCCCAACCATCGATGTCTATCCAAGACTCAGCTATCGTGCACATCCGCGCGACTCTGACACACATCCGCAGCAGTGGCTTCCCTGGCCTCAGCTTCCGCAGCATTTAAACGGTTGACGGTCGCGAGTGCATGAGACGAGGCTCCTGCCGCTGGCGGAGCAGTTTGTTGGAAGAAGAGTCAGTGTTGAGGGCATGGCTCAGGTGTAGGAATTGAGTATGAAGTAAATTGTTATGCATTGTGTTATTAGGTTTCGCTACGGAGTATGTAGCTGCTACTTGTAAGGTGGTAGATGCCATCGAGATCAAACTGGTACCTGTTCTCGATTAGCACGATTTCCCTCTGGAGTCACCAGTTGTTTGAGAACGATGTAGTCTGGATTGGACGTGCCTACCGGATCGTGGCCAGGCAGCGGATATTAAAGACTTTGTTGTGTGCGTGATTGCTCGTTCGCACGAACGAGCTGCACATGGATTTTACACCAGGCAATCCCTACATGGCCGTCAATATTTGTTACACTCATGAGATACTAATCAAGTGCATTAGATTTGAGCTTCCTTGAGTGCTACAGACAAATTGATACTCGCTGGGCTCTGGCAACCAACCTCTGGACTGCGATTCGACTATACCAGATCCAGAGGCGGAGCGTCTTTAACTGATCATGCTCACGCCTGCATAATATTCAGCTTCAAGTCTGATTCATGCATCCATCACATGAGCAGCTGGATCTCAGTCCGCGGTTTTCGCCTGTAAGTAAGTACCCAAGCTAAGAAAGCCCTCCATACGATTGGACACCGGTACGAAAGCCACTGCGCTTGGCCTGTGGATACGAACGCCGTACGAGCCGAATGAATCGCAACATAAGAACGAACGCAGCACCATCTTCACCACAATCTCCTAGCCGTTCGAAGATGTGTGCGATGCAAAGGGCTTTGAGACAAAAGACAAAGTTGCAGGGCGGCCGGCTGGTATGTGTACGCGTTTCTGAGCGAGACATGCATCCCTGTGTCTCCCCCCTGCTGGAGATCGCAGTGGTCGAAACGCCACAGCCGAACAAACAAGCGGGAGGCGGAGACATAGAGACAAGAGAGGGAGAAACGGCGGAAGTGTCCCAAGACTTGATGCTGCGAGGAGTGAGCGAGACGAGACGAGCAGAGTTCGCTTGCTCTCCGGGGCCAAAGTCCCGACAGAGGCTGGACCAGTAGGAATCGTTCACGCGACTTGCCTTTCCCAGCAAGAAAGGCTCGCTTGTCTAGCCGATGAGGTTCCTCGCTTTGCCGGAGTCATGCCAGGGTTGGTGCATATTGTTTTCACATGATTATTGAACCTCTCGCGAGAGTCTCTGTGAGTAGACATAGCCAGTCTCAGGAGAACACTCGCAAGCTGACTGATCGAGAGGAAGCAGTCATCGTAGCCGTCGTTCTTGGCCTCCTAAGACTAAGAATTGGTGTGAATCGGTGATAGATGTGACGTCGTAGGCGTTGACTTGCTGCTAGCTACCTAGGCACGAGCCGGACTATGGTCCAGGCGAAGGGGAGTTTGTTTGCAGGGATTTCTGGCCGGCCAGTGTGGACGGTAAATGACACTTTGCTGTGTGCTGCATCCTGGCCGTGAGTGGTATACTTCTGACGGCGGTAACAAGTGCTCTCACATGACTATGGATGGTGCGAGTGGCTAGCAAGGATGTGATAGTGTACCTATGCATGCGTGAGGCTACACGCATTGGTAAAGTAGGTACCTAGGTAGGTTTGCGGAAACAGGAAGAGAGACGAGACGAGAGAGACCTCCGGAGAGAGCATGTTCCCAGCACTTTCACCACCGATGCAAAAGGCGCAGCAACAGCTAGCGCCGAACTGTTTTGTCAAGCAGTTGCCAGTAGTGCCCAGCGCCAGTGCCAGTGCCAGTCTTTCAGTCGCTCCTGCTTGCCGCTTGCCGTGCCTACCAGAGTCTGTGCTAGACGGACAGACAGACAGGCCTGCACTCTGACAGGGCCGTCGCGCGCTCACCCATTCATCGTCGCTGTCGACCCTTTGCTGTATACCACCACACCACCACCACCTCCCTCACCACCGCCCCCTCTCCGCCCACCACTGTCGCTCCCACATAGTGCCCACCCCCTTTACTCTACTCACGCTCCCGCCAGTCTCCTGCAGACCTCATTGGCCATCGCACGACACCGCTGCCACGGGGATCAGGTCTTAGCGAGGGTTTGAGACGGGCTGTGCTGGCCCGCCGCGGCCGCACATAACCACCACCACCACTACTACGCCATCACCGCCCAGCACGATGTATCGCAGACGCAGCGAGGAGGGCAGCATGACGCCCACGCAGGAGAATCGGGATGTTTTCGACGACGAGTTCGCGGTGGACGACTTCGATTTTGTGGCGGATGGCTTCCGTCCGGAGAGCGCGAGAGAAGGAGACGAGCGTCATAGCCAGGATCCGCCCATACAAACCACATCTGCACACTACACGGCCGACCCGGACCTCATCACACCATCTCCGGCAGCACCGAACAGGAACTCAATATCAAAGACGCGGAGTGACGAGAACCCTTTTGCAAGCCCGGAGGACAACCCGCACACGAACTTCGAGCGGTCATCCAGCATACACTCACAATCAACGGCAAGCTTTGCACCCGGCATTGCACGGCGGTCTACTTCCTCGGCCTCTTCGAATGTCTTCGCCAGCACAAGCAGTCCTCGCTTTGGCAGTGACGGGCCCAGCCATCCGTATGCCATGTACCCTCAAGGAACAATACCGAGATCGCCAAGCATTGCGACCACATCTACCATACAACCAAACCGCAACTCTTCCGTCCGACACGCACCTCAACACCCTTACGCAATGTACCCACAAGGTGTGAGCGAGGACGACCATCTCGAGGACGAAGATGATGCCCAGGCACCGGCTCCGGCTGTTGGCTTCCCGGGTCTTGGCCAGTCATACCAACGAGTACGAGGACCCGATGGCGAGGAGCAAGACATCATTGGCATGGATGGCCACACAGAGCAACTGCCACCATACACGCGATATCCGGAAGAAGGACCTAAAATGCCAATAATAGCAGTGCCTGGGGAACTACACAGTAGAGGACCTGTAGCTGGCACAGACCCCGGCATGCCTCTTATGCATCAACACATACCACCACCGGTCCCTTCACCTCAGCAACAACGACAGTCTATGACAGACCAATCGCAATTAGAAAGGCATTCGATGCAGGATCGAGGTGTAGATACGCATGCTTCTTTGCCTCTCATGGAACGTGTGTCATCTGAGAGCACAGGGTACACCGAGAAGAGCTGGAAAGAGAAGACTTGGAAAGAGAAACGAAAGACCAAGTTCTGCGGTGTACCCCTTCTATGGCTGATCATGGCTCTCTGTGCCGCGGGATTTATTGGCGCCATTGTTGGTGGCATCATGGGAGGCTACGCCACCGGAACTGAGAGTGGACGAAAGTATGTCATTCCACCCATCTCTTTATACATTCTTGAACGCCTACTGACCATTCTTTAGACAAGCCGAAAGTAGCAGCAGCAGTAGCAGCAGCATCTCTGCCGCTGAAGCGCGCAGGATCGCCACACCAACCAATTCGCCACCGACAGGAACATTCAAGCTCAGTCTGACAACGCCCACGAACGAGCGATCTGGTTGTGTGGCAGATCCTTCTAGGAAGCCTGCATGGGACTGTGACCTCTCTGGTCCTCCGGCTGTTGCCATTAGTGTTGGCGTCCCGGCTGCACCAAGGCCAACAGATGGAGCCTTCTTCTTCTTCGCCTCGAGCGATGAGACCTACGAGTACGGCGCCCAATACCGATTCATGAACACCGAGTTCGCACCCTTTGTCCCTCTTCAGGAAACCGACGACGACGACAAAGGACCCGCATTCTACTTCAGCCAAAAGTACGACAAGATCGTTATCCTCGAGGAGACTGCTTTCGACTCTATCCCGACCACTACCGCCATGAGCACCCCATCTCCTAGGAGAAAACGCGCTGACTACCAAACTTCTCATGGTCGGGCGAAGCAAAAGAAAATTTCCAATGGCGATAAGCCTTGGTTGTGCGTTTGGAACGATACTTTGATCGAAGGTTGGGTCTATGTTGACAAGGCCGTTACCTCGAACTTTGCTGTGACACCCACTGGTACCTCTTTCAGCACGCCAACGTCAAACTCCACTCCTACCGATGCCTCGGTATCTTCCTATACATCGACGCCGACGGCCTTGGTTTCTGGACCCCCTGTGAAGGGCATTGACGCAATATCGACACTGGTGTCGGGCAGCAATTATATTACAACAACTGTGACAAAGACATCCCTTGACGCTACTGCCTCACTGGATAGATCTGGCAACGTTCGGGGCCCGCCTGGCGGATTCAGCGATAGGCGCTTCGACGGCAGTGATCACTCGACTGGTCCACAACAGCGACGGAGGGACAGAAACTGGCCTCATCGTCGCGACGATGATCACGTCGATGACAAGGAAGACGAAGACGACGCCGACGATGACGACGACGATGATGATGATGAGGTCGAGCCTGAGGCACCCGATACGTATCTGACCCTCGAGCAATATCCCTATCTCATCAAGATCGAGGAACGTCGTGTACCCGATTCTGATAGTCCGCCCTACTGTCAGCAATTCCAGCTGCTTAACGATGGAACTCTGAGCCCCGGGACCAACGACGATGGTAGCGAAATCATGTTCGCGTTCGAAGAGAACCCTCCTGAGTATTCCGCTTATGACAGGGAGACTAGTGTCGACGAGAGATCGGTCTTGAAGAGAGCGACTCCAACCGACGGATGTCATTGTCAATGGTGGTCCGAGTAAAACTCTCGACCACAGGATGCTGTTTCTCTTCACCATCACCATTCCCGCCTGTCACATACGTTCCTTTGCACACGCATGGCTGGCACCTGTGCTCGACCACCACCGACCTGGCAAATTCTATTTCCGAGATTTAATCACACTGGACCCTGGAGTTAACATCTTATCATTGACAGAAAAAAATAAAGGCGCTGATCACATGGTATCTGGGAACGATCTGGGAGGGACTTGCTTTGAGGTCTTTGTTTTTGTTTTGTTTCTTTTTGACCGCTCAAGCGATTGGGGAAATCTGTTTTTCTTTTTCCTCTCATGTGTTTTTTCATTTGGCAACAGCGAAAGGCGCATCCGCATCTCCTTTTCTCCAATTGCATGCTTTTGCGACTATCATCTCTTTATTAGATGGTGTCGAGCAATTTTTTCTTCTTGCTGTTATCACAGGAGTTCATGGGGGAGGGAGCTTTTCTTTCTTTCCTGGAAAGCAGTCATGTTGCCTACTATCCATGCTGCGGGTGTCTGATACTTTTTACTTTTTTCTCTTTCAAATCGCGCGGTTTATTCTACGACTAGACGAAAGTATCTATTTTGTGCAAAAGGGTGGTCCTTTGATCTGTTCCTCTCTCTTTTCGGATTTTCAAAATTGCCCTCAAAACATGATTACATCACACGTATAAGGTATCAATCATATGACAGATCTCGCTCGTTTGCATGTGAGTGAGTGAGGCGTGATGTTGTTAGGGTTCTCAATGTAAATGTTGACATGTGAAGACAAACGGATGGCCCGTTTGCTCGTGATGCAAACACCTAACCGTGTTTCCTTCTCTCTTTTAATTGCCACCGATCCCCTCGACATCTACATCTCAAAAACAATACTCAACACTCCCTCTTGTCGTTCTTCCTGCTCGTTATCAAAGTCAAGGTAAGTATCGCCCTTTCTTTCCCCTTCCCCATCAGCGGCAGCAGCAGCAGCAGCACTTCCAGACAAGCAAGCGCAAGCCCACCCGGCAAAAACCCGAGCAAAAGCCACAATGGCTTCTTCTTCCACCAACGAGCATGTCGTCGTAACTTCACTATCGCCACCACCTACCGACTCCGCGGTCGTAGAAGCGCCTCCGATTGATAAAGGAAAAGGCAAAGTTCAAGACGCACCGTCCCAGCAGCAGTTGCAAGTTATTGCACCACCAACTGAGTCTACGGGTGAAGAAGCGTCTTTAAGCGACGAGGGAAAAGGCAAAGGGAAACTTCAGGACGCACCGTCGCAACTGCGAGATTTTACATCAACCGACCACCCGGCTGTAGAAGAGGGCTCAGAAGACAAGGGAAAAGAAGCATCGCCGCCATCCCAAGCGCAATCGCAAGTCGCAGCATCAACCGAGTCCACTGCCGCAGAAGCGTCCTCGAGCGACAAAGGCAAAGGCAAAGCCCAAGAATCACCAACGCAACCACAAGTCCAAGTCGCACCACCAACCTCGTCCGAGGCCACAGACGCGCAGCCTCAAACAGACAAAGGCAAAGGCAAAGCCCGGCAAGAGCCTCCTTCTCTCACCAATCTTTCCCGCCACCACATCACCAACGCCATGGTTTTCGGCCCAGTCCCCAACCGCGAGTACCATGAGGGTTTCATGCGCAAGGCCATTGAAATGGCCGAGATGGCTCTTGCCAGCGACGAGACGCCCGTTGGGTGCGTTTTCGTGCGCGAGGGAGAGGTTATTGGGCGCGGGATCAATGGCACGAACGCTAGTTTGAATGTGAGCCTTTTTTCTCTCACGTCTAATCTTTCAAGACAACGAATTCCACAAACTAACAACCTCCCCAGGGCACCCGCCACGCGGAATTCGTCGCTCTCTGCGAAATCATGTCTCGCCACCACCCGTCCATCCTGCGCGAAACGGACCTCTACGTGACCGTCGAGCCGTGCGTCATGTGCGCCTCAGCTCTCCGTCAATTTGGGATCCGCAGCGTCTACTTTGGCTGCCTCAACGACCGCTTCGGTGGCACCGGCGGCGTCATGACGGTGCACATGGACGAAGGCGAGGATCCGCCGTATCCCGTCTACGGAGGCTTGTTTCGCGAAGAGGCGATCATGTTGCTGAGGAGGTTTTATGTGCAGGAGAACGATAAGGGTGAGTCTTGCTTTTCTTATATGGCTCTTGTGGGCTTTTACTAACTTTTCCCAGCCCCGGAGCCGAAGCCAAAGAAGAACAGAGAGCTCAAGACTGAGATCCTCCCGGTCAATGTCGCTACTCCGGCTACTGGCTCCACCCCGGCCGCTGGCACTCCTGCTCTGGCTTCCCCGGCTGTGGCCACTCCTGCCACCGAGGCGCCAGCAACCGAAACTCCGACTGATTGAAGCGATTGCTTCAATGAAGTGCTTTGTTGACCTGTCTCTTCAAGATTGGGACAGCAGATATTTGAACGAACATGGACCTTACTACTAAGCGATCGCAAACCTTGGCCTCGATTCAGCACGCTGGACTCAGGACCACAGCACTGGGATTCTTTCTTCGAACTCTCCCAGCTATCGACCTGACTGATGAACTAAGGAATTTACATTGCTTTCTTTAGTAATGCAGGACTTGCAGCATGATCAAAAAGGTATTCCTTGCAAATTACACAGAAGTCCATCATGACATGGCCTTCTCAGTACGTGCAAGTCTATGTACAACTTCGCATGTGAAATTTTCAGATCGTTCGCGAGCCTTACATCAACCATGCCAACGGAACGACAGAGACCCGTCAATTGAACGGCAGAGAGGGAATTATCTGTTGGGTTGGTTGATTGTTCATCGAGGCTCTCGAAAGAACTCACACCATTGAACATACTTATGTAACCACAGACGCACAAACACGTTCAAAACTGCAGAAATCATGGAAATCCAATAATCTCAATCGCTTCAATAAACCCCTAAGTCGAACTGTCGGCATCTGATGCACACAGTTTCCCCAGCATGGAGTGGTCTGTTGTCTCGATCGTTCTGTATGGCGCTTGTCTCACCATCTAGTTGTGGATGCCTAGGTAGTATCTTGTAGATGTCTCGATAGGCTGCTTGTTTTGGTTCATCCGGGCACTTGAAAGCTTGAGCTCAGGGTAGCATGGTTGGCATCTGTAAACGAGCATCTGCTTGGTCTAGGTAGCCACTTTCAATTGCAGGGGGGTGGTCGGATAAGGTGGTGGGTATTGCTGGTGGAAAGTGCTTGAGATTCACATAGAAATTTGAACTGCTAGAATGTGATAAGGACATCTTGACAATACTGGCATCCAATATATGGCAAAGGGAGCGGCAAGTGCATTGTTGCAACAAAGTACTTGCCTGCCCCTAGCCGCTGCCGGCAGGAGGAGCATCATCGTCAGCCAGCCAGCAAGCAGCAAGCGAGCAAGCGAGCAACAGCCTGACGACACGGCATAACACTGCTCTGCTTTGTCCAAGGGCAGCAGAAGCAGCAGTGAGTGAGTGCACACAGTATCAGGCGGCAAGGTTCAACAAATACAGTACAGTACATACTGTATAGCTGCACGGGTTTCCGTATCGCCGACGGTGCTCACGTTACCCTACCCAACTCTCTCCTCGCCCATCGAAACGTCGCAGCCCAACTCTACGCGCGGGCCATCACATCCTCCACTCCACCGCAGCAGCACTACGCCGCCGCCGCCGCCGCGACGCCCACCCTCTATCGCTCCCGGCGCCTGACTCCGCCGGCGAACGAACTCCCCTTCCCAGAAGAGCGCGTCCGCGTCCACCTCTCTTTCACCTAGCCAGTGCTGCACAGCTGGGCCACATGGACCGCGACTCGATCTGGTCGACGTCGACGCCGAGTCACCCTCCTCCAGACCAGCAGCAGCAACAGCAGCAGCAACACCTCCCTCCCCATGCAGTAGCCCATCACACCTCACCCCGCGACCAACAACCCTCCGCCTCCGCTGCGCCGCCCTCCTCTACCAACTTCGTTCCTCCCCCAAGCGCCTTGTCCGCCAAGTACGACGCCGCTTACGGAACGCCTTCCATCGCGAGTCGCACCGCCAACTTGAGTCTGTCAACCCCGGCTGGCAGTGGCTCTCAGACGCCGCGCGACAGCAACACCACCAACGCCATGGCATACAATCATGACATGGACGGCGACATGCCAATGGAGGATGCCGACCCTTACAACAAGCAGAAGTATAGCCGTTCCGCCGCAAACCCCAACCGGAACTCGCAATATTTGCCTGCTCATGCAGATGACGCGACTTCGAGAGCTGCAGCGCGCTACTCTCCAATGAACACTTCGCCTACCTCTCCCTACCTGCCTGCGCCGCAACAGCAGGCTGGCGGTAACCAATACAGCTCATACACTCCTCAGCAGTCTGCACGGCAGTCGCCCAACAGGCAGAACCCTTACGCGTCGCCTACCTCTTCCCAGCGCTACTACGCATCTCCACCATCTTCTGCCCGAGCACACTCCTCGCAACTCCCTCCATTGCAACCCACATTGTCGCCGACCGGTTATTTCCCTCAGTCGGCGACTCAGCAGCTCAATGCTGTGTTCGGTCGCGAAGCAGGCTCGCCTGGTAACCAGGGTCAGCCGCACCACCAGCCGCCGCCTCCTGGCTCAAGGGGATCAGTCCCGCAGATGAGCAAGGTCCGTAACGTGGCCGAGCTCGAGCCTCGAATTAACTTGCAGCCACCATTTCGAAGAGCGAACCCGGAAGGTGGTTTCATCAGCCCATTGCAGGCACTCACCACCCACCTTCCTGCGACATACCGTATCTGCAACCCCGCTTTCCAGTATGAATCATCCAGGAACCCGCGAAGAGTCCTCACGAAACCGAGCAAGGGTGTCAAGAATGATGGTTATGACAACGAGGACAGCGATTACATTCTGTACGTGAACGACATCTTGGGTTCTGAGGAGACGAACCACAAGAACAGATACTTGATTCTGGATGTGCTGGGCCAAGGTACATTCGGTCAGGTCGTCAAGTGCCAGAATTTGAAGACCCAAGAGGTGGTTGCTGTCAAGGTGGTGAAAAATAAGACTGCATATTTCAACCAGAGCATGATGGAGGTCTCGGTGTTGGACCTGCTGAACGGAAGGATGGACAAGAACGATGATCACCACATTTTGAGGCTGAAGGATACTTTCATTCACAAGCAGCATTTGTGTTTGGTCTTCGAGTTGTTGTCGGTGAACTTGTACGAGCTTATCAAGCAGAATCAGTTCAGAGGATTGAGCACCACGTTGGTGCGCGTCTTTGCACAACAGCTGCTGAACGGACTGTGCCTTTTGAACAAGGCCAAGTTGATCCATTGCGATCTGAAACCTGAGAACATTCTGCTAAAGAAGTGAGTCGCGCAAAGCTCTTGGACGAGCTGACTGAAGCTAACAACACCACAGTCTCGAGAGCCCGATCATCAAAATTATCGATTTTGGTTCTGCTTGCGATGAGCGACAAACCGTGTATACTTACATCCAGTCTCGATTCTACCGATCGCCCGAAGTCCTTTTGGGTCTACCCTACTCGGCAGCAATTGACATGTGGTCTCTCGGCTGCATCGTCGTCGAGCTCTTCCTCGGCCTGCCTCTATTCCCTGGAAGCTCCGAATATAACCAGGTCTCACGTATCACCGAGATGCTTGGACTGCCTCCCAACTGGATGTTGGAAGTCGGAAAACAGTCTGGCGAATTTTACGAAAAGGTTCATGACGAGTTTGGCAGGAGGACGCACCGTCTAAAGTCCATGGAGCAGTATTCCAGGGAGCATGGTACGAAGGAGCAGCCGAGCAAGAAGTACTTCAGTGCGACGAGACTGCCGGATATCATCCGGAACTACCCTATGCCCAGGAAGGGAATGAAGCAGAATGAGATCGAGCGAGGTATGTGTTGTTCGGAGTTGTGGTCTGACCTTGTTGGCTAACGTATTGCAGAAATGGCGAACCGCGAGGCCTTTATTGACTTCGTACATGGCCTGCTCAACATCAACCCTCTGGAACGCTGGTCACCACAACAAGCGCGTACCCACCCTTTCATCACGCAGCAAAAATACACTGGCCCTTTCCAACCACAAATGAATTTGAAGACCTCTTCACGTTCGCCAGCACCTGGAGTCCAACAGCAGCAACAGGCCGAAGCCCTCTCAAAGCAGAGAGCTCAGCAACAGCAAGCTCAACAAGCTCAGCAGGCAGCCAGTGCAGCATACGCCGCTGGCATGCACAACATGAGCCCAGGGTACCCGAGCTCTCCTCATGCAACCCAGCAACCCCAGGCGCCGCCAATGTACGGCAATGTCTACACACCATCCCACCAAGGCGCTCCACCACCCTACCCCTCCAATCCTCCCTCTGGATATGGACAACAGGTTCCCATGCTCCAGCAACCGCCGCCTGCCGCAGCCTCTATGCAACCATACCCACAGCAAACCCAGCCACAACCGCAGCAGCAAAACCTCTACGCTCAAGCAACCACCCGCGCTGGTCGCCAGCGTGCCAGTACAATGGACGCCAACGGCAATGGCATTCCTCCCGCTTTGCAACGAGTCGTCTCGCACTTGGACCCCAACGCGCCAATTCGCCTACAACCAAGCCCGGCGTATTACCCGCCACCACAGGACGGTCAAGACATTGGCAACGTAGGCGGTCGACGAAGACAAAGCAGAGCCACGCGCACAGACCCGAACAGGAACTTCATCCGCGCGCTGGAAGACAGGACTCTGGAGGAAGGCTGGACTGGAGGTGGTAACGCCAATGCCCAGGGCTGGCCTGGAAGTAACGTGTGATGAATCGGTCTTGGCAAGCTGAAAAAGGGGTTTATTCCTATCATGACTATTCACGACCGACTGACTGACTGATGGATGGATTTCGAACCATTTCTGGCGGCGGCGACGGCGGCTTCCCTTGCACCATCGCATTGCAGCTGAGCGGGGCCCCATGGCATTGTTGGACAGATTTGCGGGTGCCCTTCAATGCAGCTGGGCGGACAAGAGGCTTGGCAAGTTCTTCTGCCTAAAACTTCTCTCAAGCCTCGACACTACTTTCAAGTCATCAAGTCATCCGAATTGCTCGGGCGATCGAGCCACCGTGGCCTTGATGCAAATCACCGAGCTTTAGGGGCTGAAGTTCAGCAAATCGTTCGTCGCTTCTCGAGAAACCTTTTCATCGCATGATCGCCAACCGAAGTTCACGGAGTCTCCAAGCGACAGGAAGAGATTATGACCAGCCAAGCCGTGCATCGCCGGGGCTCTGTGAAGCACGTCGAAAGAAAACAAACATTCGTTCTCCCATCATACTCAACTGAAAGAAAGCAAGAAGCAAGAGAAAGCCCACAATACATTTACCCTTACCAATCTTGACCGACCGAATTCCGAACTCACGAGCTTGGGGGATGGGTGTGAGGGTGGAAGGGGTATGGGAATCGAAAACGCGGAAAGAAACGAACATCCGGCTTCCTCCCAGGAAAAGAGACAAAAATCATACCATCACCTTGACTATCGGCAGAAAGAGAAGGAGGCACTTGCTGTTCCGACGTTTGTTTCCCCAGAGGCCCAAGAAGAAGGAAAAGGAACGTTTTCTCTCGTTTTGTTTCTTCTCTAAAAAGCTCTAGCTTACCAAACCTAAAAACCCCTTGTTTTCTTGCTTGATTTACGTATCCTGTCTTCTTACTTGATTGCTTGCTTGCTTGCTTCGCAGCACATGTCGTTTGTCGTCCTCTTGAGCATGCATATTCCATTTCCATCTGTACTTCCTTTGGCACTTGTATCTGTTTGATCTTCACTTGTGTGTTTACTCGGGGTCTGTTTGCTCCATGCTGTCATTTACTTTATTGGTGCGGTTCGCGAGTTTGGGCATGGTTTGGTTTGGTTGTTTGTACGATCTATCTGCTGGAGGGAGGAAGGGCGGGTGGGAGAGAGGTCGATCTCAAACGAGGGAGAGGAGGGTACGAATTTTTTTCTTTCCTTTGGAATTGAGAGAAGAGGTTAGGTGTGTGCACGAAGCATGGTGAGGATGGGATGGACGTCTTGGGATTGGGCATTGGAATCTTCAGTGTTGTTATGTGGTATGTGGTATGTGGTATGGCATCCAGTTTTTGTTCGTCGAGGTCCTTGTGCGCCTTTCGTAAGTGCATGACTTGTTTATTTAGATGAGTCGTGTGGCTTGTTTGTATGTGTTTGGAGGGGTGTGAATGGATGAGAGATGCTGGCGATGTGGAGTGATAGACTTGGGCTGTCTTGAGGCATGTCTGGTGGGGTGCTTGGTGTTGGGTTTCTAGAAGTGGTGTTTGTGAGGACAGAGCTGTGGTTGTGCAGTATTGAATGTGAGCATCTTTGGCTGGATTTGTCTGCCATGGCTATGGTCAAGCATTTGAGATCGTCGTGGCGTTCTTGAAGCTTGCGTGCTTGCTTGCTTCCCGGTTGCCGCAAAGAGAAGGCATAGCCGATGGCTTTGAACTTCGTCTTGTGTAGAGAGTGATGTTGGTTGTTTCTTCGACTTTAGCAGATACCTTCAAACAATAACATACGAGATAAGAGGGATGAAGAGAGCCTCACAGACTTCGGATATTGCACATGACATACTCCCACAACCGACAGTAACGGCCCGTTCACGTAGCCATCCGAAGCACAGAACCGACGGCTACCTGGCTGACTTTCGGCTTAAG
Organism: Cladosporium sp. MBC 237; assembly: GCA_030772445.1. Classification (NCBI taxonomy): domain Eukaryota; kingdom Fungi; phylum Ascomycota; class Dothideomycetes; order Cladosporiales; family Cladosporiaceae; genus Cladosporium; species Cladosporium sp. MBC 237. The sequence goes on along the minus strand of JAPHCH010000013.1, from coordinate 42,459 downwards.
ATAAGAAGAAACAATAAACACATCACTCGCATGTTGATGCAGCTTTCCCTACCCAAACAAGACTCATCTCCTCTTATCTAGGCGGGGACATGAAGCCCGATGTAACGTCTCATGCCTGTGCAATACCACGGCTTATGATCATCGTCAAGAGAACCAACGCAGAAGCACGCCGGTGAGGGCTAAGCGTGAGGAGTCACGGCAATATAATCGAACCAACGGAGAAGCGAACACAACCCTCGGCCACTACTCCACGATATGCGAGGGCTCTCCACGCCCAAACATTCAATCAGGAAGATCTGGTGGATATTCCCCATGGGTACTGTCAGTAGTCGACAGCGTTTCCCAAGAACCCAAGCTCCACAAAACTTTAGCCTCAAGCAACTCCCGTCGACGCCGCGCCCGAAGCTTGTGACGCGAGCCAATGGCAGAAGTTTCTTTACATAACTCAAACCACCACCGAGACCCTCGGTGATGACCACTGCCACAATGCACCAGCGAAAAGTGGATAAAAATTCACAGACTCGCCTCTCCGTCGGCTGCCCGCGGTTGCGACCAAGAAGTCCAGGTTCTTTGCCGCCGGCTAGTCGCCGTCTAGGGTAAATCGGTGCTGCTTGGGACGGCCACCATGTGGCCCCGTCCATTTTACAAAATATGAACAGTCCCTGCGCGTTGTCGTTCGTGTCACAAGAAGACGTCTGACTCCCCCGATTTCCCTCCATGGTCTAAGGTCCAGCAAACCGGTGCCTACAATATCAGTCCCCCACCGGCAGCGGCTTCCCCTTGAACACCCGCCCTGGCCATGCAGAATTTCGCAGCACACGACGCCTTGCAAGGCTCTCGCCCGGCGTCGATTTCCAGAATGGACGACCAGGATCAGGAGAAGAAGGCCGGTATTGGCTACGACGGTTCTGGCCACTCGGAACCGGATTCGCTGCAGGAAGGCGAGCAGAAGTTCAACAAGCTGGGATGGAAGCGTCTTACTATCTGTCTGATTGTCGAGGCCATTGCTCTGGGTTCTCTCAGTCTTCCGGCTGTATTCGCCACTCTGGGCATGATTCCTGGCTTGCTGATTACGGTTTTCATCGGAATTCTGGCCATGTATACCAGTTACATCATTGGTCTGGTCAAACTCAAGTACCCTCATATCAAGGACTACGCTGAAGCCTTGGGCTTGATCTGGGGTCCATGGGGTTACCACCTCGCAGTCGTCATGTTCATCACTATGCTTCTCTTGCTAATCGGCTCCCACGTCTTGACGGGCACGATCGCACTCATCAAGATCACCGACGAGCTCAGCATGTGCGCGCTAGTCTGGGGCGTCATCTCAGCCATCCTCCTCTTCCTCCTAGCCCTCCCCCCAACATTCGCAGACTTCGCAATCCTAGGCTACGTCGACTTCGCATCCATCCTCCTCGCAATCGGCATCACCATCATCGCCACCGGCATCGAAGCAACCAACTCCCCCGGCGGCCTCGCAGCCGTGCCATGGCGCCTCTGGCCGGCGGAAGGAACCTCTTTCTCCGCCGCCTTCCTCGCCGTCTCCAACATCCTCTTCGCCTACACCTTCGGCATGGTGCAGTTCAGCTTCATGGACGAAATGCACACGCCCTCCGACTACGTCAAATCCACCTGCGCCATCGGCGTCATCGAAATCGTAATCTACACCCTCACGGGCTCGCTCATCTACGCCTTCGTCGGCGACGACGTCGCTTCCCCCGCCCTCCTATCCACCAGCAAGACCGTCTCTCGCGTAGCCTTCGGCGTCGCCCTGCCCGTCATTTTCATCTCAGGCTCGATCAACAGTACCGTGCTGGGCAAGTACTTCATGGGCCGCGCCTTCCGGGACTCGAAAATCCGTCTCATCAACGACAAGCGCGGCTGGGCCGTCTGGCTCGCCGTGTTGGCGGTGATCACGGTCATTTCCTGGGTCATCGGCGAGGCGATCCCGTTTTTCAGTTCCCTCCTGGGAGTGATTGCGAGTTTGTTCATTTCCGGTTTCACGATTTACTTCCCCGCGCTGTTCTGGTTTAGTCTCATCAAGGAGGGGAGGTGGAATGACGGGTGGAAGAATATTTGTTTGAGTGTGCTGAATGCGGTCGTGGTTCTCATCGGCCTGGTTTTCCTTGGCTGTGGAACTTACGCGAGTATTCAGAGTATTGTTGATGCTTATGCGGAGGGCCAGGTGGGGAGTGCGTTTGCTTGCGCGTCGGGGCAGTATGTTTAAAATGTTTGAGCGGGTTGGGGGGTCCTTTTTCTTTCGATTCGTGTATGTGTTTTGATAAAATGAAGTTTTTGAGATGCTTGGATTCTTTGGGTTCATTGCTACTTACTTGCAGTTTGCCTACCATACTTTTGGCGACAGCTTGATGGTCGTCTTAGTACGATGACTTCCAGGCTGAGAGAGACAGTGACCGCTGCTCGCCGACAATATCTCGATCGGCAATAGGCGTACAATGGCCCGGAAGAGACAATCCCGCCTCGCCGACAATAGCTCGATTTGCAACATGTGTACAATGGCTTGAAGGAGAAGTATTGTCCTTCCCAAGAAGACGTCTCTGCTACATTCGAGCCGAGTATCAGACATTGTATGTTGAAACAAGCTCACCTGATCAACGAGTGAAGCGTTCTCTTGTCAATCGCATCTGCATCTCTCTGATGTTGCGATGTTGCGATGTTGAAACGACCTCACCTGACTCATGAAGCGAAACGTCCTCTTTCCCACAACATCGGCTGCTCTACATCTGCCGGGTGTCGCTATGCATGACTATTGAGTGGAGCGTCCTCTTTTCCAAAGCATCTACAACTCTCAGATGTCGCGATCTTGAAACGACCTCACCTGACCATGGAGCGAAACGTCCTCTTTTCAAAAACATCTGCATCTTCCTTGTGTCGCGATGCCATCAAGCAACATACCTAGGTACACGGGGATCGTTGCCGTACCAATGGGAATCACGACGCTCCTGTTAATACACTATTGACACTAGAAGGAACGGCAGATGTGGCACAAGGGCGGCCGCCACAACTGATTGAGGATGAAACACGTCAAATTTCGCAAATAAGATTGTTCTATCCTTCTTCAAACAAGACATTCGTATTGATTTGATGCATCACTGTGCTACCGGGTCTGCCCACCGACAAGACCGACCGCCCTTTCCACCAGATTCCCACGTGCACGTTTCACGGCCCAATCCTCCCCGTCTGCCCTGCTTCCTATGCCTATAAACTTCACCGGCCGGCGGCCACCGGTCTCAGATTGGGGCCGTGGTGCTGAATGAACAACCTCGCACACGATCATTCAACATCCCCCCCAGTTCTACCAATGGATCGATGGCATCATATGCGCCAGAGCATTTCTATACGCGCCACGTGTTCGCACATACATCAGGATATCAGGATGGATGTGATGCGCCGACCGAATTGAGCGCCATCCGTGACATCCCCTTATCTCTCCGACCACCAACCAGGCAGCCCAGCCAAGCCGCGCGGTAACGTCAGTGTGCCTTGCAGTTTCACCGCTGAAGATCCTAAAAGCACATGTTATTGTTGGTGCGCGTGTGTGTGCGTCCAAACCAGTACCGGCAGTTGGGGCCATGAACATCCGGGGCACAGAGAACACAGACCAGACCAGACCGCACCTTGCAACCAACCCTTGCTCTCCCTCTATCTCGCTCATCTAATCAGCCGGTTACAACCTACGCCAGACAGACGCCATTTCACTCTACCGGGATTAAACAACGCCGTGGCGGAAGAAACGGGAGCCTCGGTCGGCTCGGACTTCCTGACCGGCTTTCTTAGCAGAAACATGTCAAAATCACCTCTTGGAGGCGGAGAGATGAGGGCTTGGGAAAATAAGGCTTTCAAAGCCCTTCTTCCAATCCCACTTTTTGGCAAGAAACGCCCGTGGCCCCTTATTTTATGATTAAACCCTTCTTTCTTCACCGCCCGCCGGCGCAGCGCCAGAAAAAGACGATTCAATGGCACCAATCGAATAATGCTGCCGCTGCCCCGCCATAGTTTCCGGGTTCCTTATACACGCTCTGACGCCGCCGTTGTTGCCCTCTCGCGGAGTCATCCGCAAGTGCGTCGCATGGGCGGTATGCGCTCATCGTAATACCCTGTCTACCCAACCGACACACACCCAAAACTAAGTCTCTTTGCTTTGGGGGCGAGGAGGGAGGGATTCACATCCTTTCACCATCCATCCTTCACATCCTTCTCTGCCTCAGCTTCTGCCGCAGATTCAATTTCCCTTCGCATTTGCATATACACCTAGCCCCTTTCGTCGAAAGGCTATATATGTTCCCCTTCAGCCTAAGCATATTCTTTTATTAGAGATATTCCTTCCTTGTTTTTCTTAGTCCTTCTGTACAGCAATATACGTACATACGTACCCATACGTACATACAACTACCCCCCCACACACACAGAAGCAACCTTCGCTAGCTGGCGGCCACGCCATGGCGTCCGACACTCTATTCATCAATGGCCGCTTTTTCACAGCCGCAGACACGCCCTCCACCACCGCCAAGTTCGCAAAGTGCATGCTGGTCGAAGACGGATTGATCACCTACATTGGCGACGACACCCAACACGCACAAACCCTCGCAGCAACCAAAAACGCCACCGTAAACGATCTGAAAGGCAACCATGTCCTCCCCGGCTTCATCGACGGACACACGCACATCCTCCTCCTCGGCCAGACGCTCAAGAAACTCGACCTCGAGCACTGCAAATCTCTGGCCGACATCCGCTGCGCCATCAAATCCTACGCGCAAGCAAACCCGGCTCTCCCGCGCATCATCTGCAGCGGCTGGATGGAGTACATGACCGACGGCAAGGCCACGGCTTCAATGCTAGACGACCTCGACCCGCGGCCGATTTTCATCGACGCCCGCGACTTGCATTCCAGCTGGTGCAATTCGCCCGCCATGGCCGAGATGGACGTGGCGACCATGCCCGACCCTGTGGGAGGGAAAATCTATCGAGACGAGAAAGGCAATCCTTCTGGGCTGTTCAGTGAGGCTGCGTGTGTTTTTCTGGTCTGGCCGCATTTGGCTAGGATGGCTTCGCCTAGGGATCGGATTGAGGCGATTCGTGGCGCGATTGGGGCGATGAATGCGGCGGGGTGTACGGGGTTTATTGATATGGCCATGGATGATATTGCTTGGGAGGCTTTGTTGGCGTTGAGGGAGGAGGAGGGTGGGAGGTTGTCTTGTCATATGTGAGTTTTGCCACTAATCGGATTCCCCCTCCTGAAGAAGAAGAAGAAGAAGAAGAAGAAGAAGCCAAAACAAAACAAAACGATACTAACAACACCCCCTCAGATCCTGCCACTGGTTCATAAAACCCACGCACTCCACAGCCGAAGACCTCTCCCAAGTCGACAAAGCCATCTCCCTCAACAAGCAATTCAACTCCACAACCTCCCCCGACCTGCACATCACCGGCATAAAACTCATGTGCGACGGCGTCGTCGACTCCTGCACCGCCGCCCTCCTCGAACCCTACACGACCGGCCAAGCCAGCGCACCCGTCGCCTGGTCCCACGACGCCCTAGGCGCGGTGGTGCAAAAAGCCGACCTCGCCGGCCTCCAATGCGCACTGCACGCCATAGGCGACGGCGCGGTGAAACTCGCCATCGACTCCCTCACCCAATTCGGCACCCCCGGCCGCCGCCACAGAATCGAACACCTCGAACTCACGCGTCCAGGCGACGGCGCCCGCCTCGCCGCAGCGGGAATCACAGCCTCCGTGCAACCCGCGCACGCCGACCCCGTCCTCCTCAAAGCCTGGCCCACGCTGCTCGGCCCCGAACGCTACGGGCGCGCTTTCGCGTACAAAGAATTCGCTGACGCGGGCGCGAACTTAGCGATAGGCAGCGACGCGCCCACGGCGCCGTATAAGACTTTACGGAACTTGTACGTCGCGACGACGAGGAGGTCGTTGAGGGACGTGGAGAGCAGGGAGACTGCGAACGAGCACTTTGCGCTCGGGCTCGGGGAGGCGGTTAGTTGTGCTTCGTTTGGGAGTGCGTACTCGTGTTTCGCGGAGGGGTGGACGGGGAGTTTGGCGGTGGGGAAGGTGGCGAATTTTGTGGTTGTGGGGATGGAGTGGGAGGCGGAGAGGTTGTTGGGGGCCAGGGTTAGGGGGACTTGGGTTAGGGGTTGGAGGGTTTTTGTGGATGAGGAGGTTTGAGGGAATGGTGTGAGCAGGAGGATTTGGTGTTTGGGTGCGTTTGTTTTTTTTTTCGGTTCGGTCCTGTTCGTGTTCCTTTTTCTTTTTGGTTGATCTTTTCCCTTGGATCTTGGGATTTTCGATTTACACCCTTCGCGAGCGACTTTTCTGGATTTATTTTGCTTCGGTTCGCTTTGCGTTGCTTTTTTCTGGATCATAGAGCTCGATTTCGTTATTCCTTCGGCTACGGCCTTTTCCGCGCGCGCCTGTTCATAGAGAAAGCATAGAATTCCGGAAGGGAAAGAGGAGGGACCGAGGGCATTTTCTTTTGCATTGTAGAAATCTGAGAATTTCTAACTTTAAGAAGCGTGTCAAGATCACAATCAAGCAGAGCGTCTTTCTTCCCTTCTCTTTCACCTCAAGGCCAATGGCTTGATCGACGATGGGTGCAATTTTGGTCTTCACGATCCGATTGCATCCCTTCACTTCACTTCACTGTGGCCGGGCAGACTTGCGAGAATTTTCGTTTGTCTAATAAATAAGGCAGTCAGGCACCCGTATCATCCTGTCACGTTCTGTTGCGCGCGAAGTCGTGGAATGGGCGTGTACGGTGATTTTATCAGGTAGGGAGGTGGGTAGCTCCCTTACAGAGAAAAGAGACCGAGAGAGCCATGTGCTGTCGAGTGATTTTATATAGATATATATATATATATAAAGAATAAAGAAAAGAGAAAAAAAAAACAAGCCGAAGGAACGCGAGCATCCAGACAGGTTCCGGTTGTGGACACACGTGGGATGGGAGATGCATGGAAGATTTGCCGGTTTGAGGATCTTTGAAATGGACGGACGTGCTGTGCTGTTTCTTGCCTGCAAAAACACTGGAGCTGGATGACCGGTGTTTGTGCTATTGAGATGTCTCCGTTCGACAAAAGCGATCGGATCATAAGCCTGAGAAGGGAAGTGATGAGATGAGAGTTACGGTAACTCAAATAATGGCATTAACAAACGTGAAAAGTTTTATTTCGTTCCAGCCCTACCTCCTACTATTTATCTAGAATGAAATGAAAAAAGGAGGAACCATGAGTCGTTTTGTCCCCAATTAAACGATAACTCCATAGTGCCATGCTACCAATCGAATGGCTTTTTGCTGCTGCGGGAAGGTAATAAAGTGATTAAAAAAGCGACAAGACAACCCATCTATTGCTTAATCTCGTACTTGCGACGGAACATCTCGTCAACCTTGGTGAGGTAGTAAGTGCCCGGGAGGAGAGTCTCGACGGAGCCCTGGGGCTCGTAGTTGCCCTTGAGGTGAGCCTTTTCGCGCAGGTTGCACATCTCGTCGTAGACTTCGGGGGCAACGGTGCGGCGCGAGTCGAGGCGGTTGTGCAGGTCGACTTGCTTGGCGAGCTCGTCGACGCTGCCGCGGACGCGGAGAGAGAACATGGAGGCTGCGAGGCCGGAGCCGTAGGAGAAGATGCCGACGCGCTTGCCTTGGAGGTCGGGCGAGGAGACGTTGGAGATGAGGGAGACGAGGGAGCCGTAGACGGAACCGCAGTACATGTTGCCGCACATGGTGGGGACTTGGATGGAGGGCTGGACGCGGGCGGCGAAGCGCTTCTTGGCCAGGGCCATGAAGGTCTTCTCGACGGTCTTGTCGGTGATGGTTTGCTCGTAGGTGAGGTTCTTGATGTCGGCGGGGACCTCGGCGAAGATGGGGTTCTCGGGGTTGGCGAGGTAGTCGTTGTAGAGCAGGCGGGCGTAGCTCTTGGAGACGAGCTTGCAGGTGGGTGCGTGGAAGCACATGTAGTCGAACTTGTCCATGGGAGCTTCCTTCTCGGCGTGAACGCCGTTGCCGTTGGCGTGGCCGTTCAGCTTGGCCTTGAGGGTCTCCTCGCGGGCGTTGTAGGCCTTGTAGCAAGCGTCGACAGCCTCGGTGTAGCACTGGAGAGAGTACTGGCCGTCAACGATGGGGTACTCGCTGGTGAGGTCGGCCTTGTAGAAGTCGTAGGCGTGCTTGACGTAGCTGCCACGGAGACCGGGCTCGAAAGCGAGGGGAGCGTCGGGACCGACGAGCATGGCAACGCAGCCAGCACCGCCGGTGGGTCTGGCGGCACCCTTCTTGTAGAGAGCAATGTCACCGGCGACAACAATGGCGTTGCGGCCATCCCAAGCGGAAGACTCAACCCAGTTGACGGCGTTGAAAAGAGCGTTGGTGCCGCCGTAGCAGGCGTTGACGGTGTCCACACCCTCGATGTTGGTGTTGCCGGAGGGCTCGAAAAGCTGCATCAACACACTCTTGCATGACTTTGACTTGTCGAGGAGGGTCTCGGTGCCGACCTCGAGCCTGCCGATGGACTTGGGGTCGATGTTGTATTTCTTGAGGAGGGAGGAAACGGTGGTGAGGGCGATGGAGTAGATGTCTTCTCTGTCGTCGCAGAAGCTCATCTTGGTCTGGCCGAGGCCGATGGTGTATTTGCCCTGGCTTACGCCATCGAACTTCTCGAGCTCTGCTTGGTCGACGCACTGCATGCAGGCTTTCCGTCAGCCACGCGAGCTCTTGTGGGAGAGAGTTTTTTCGTGTTCTTGAATTTCTGGGATTGTTTTCTCGTATAAGACTTACCTGGCTGGGAACGTACAGCTCAATGGCCTTGACACCGACGTTCTGAGGTCTCTCGGACATTTTGGATGTGTTTATGTTGTGGGTTGTTGTATAGGAGGGTGAAGAGGAGGAAGAGAGAGGTGTGTGAGGAGAGAGAAAGAGGAGTGGCGTGTAGTTGTGGTCGCGTGCAAGAGACGATTTTTTTTCTCGAGCAGTAGATGCGGTGTGCGAGGGGTTTAGGAGGGGAGTCGTCGGAGGAGGGGGGAGGGGATAATGCGCGAGAACAATGGGCAAATAATGGAGGTGGGGTTTGGTATGAAAGAGACCAGTGAGAGGGAGCGAAGTTTCGCCGTGAGGAGGATGTTGGAGGAGTTGGAAGTGATGAGGGAAGGTCTAATGGAGACTAAAGGTGGGAGGGAGAAGAGTCTTGGAAATAATGATTAATAGGGGCAAAGGCAGGAAATAAGTATGCTTCTCTTGCCCATCACACATTAATTCTTGGTTGAAATGAAGCTGGCGGGCAGAATGGTTCGATGTGCCTTCTCGTCGCCGCACTAGCGACCAGGCCTAGTAAACCCTGAGCCGCCCTGCAGGTACACGTTGAAGACTTACCGCTACCTGTGCTAGCACTTTATTTGTCTCAACCATCAACAGCACAACACGTGAGTGCCCTTCTCCTCGCGTGCCTCTTTCTACTCTCGTCTGTTCATCACCGCCTGTTGCCACTTCACTCTTATCCTCTCCTATCTCGTCTCGTCTCGGCTCGTCCCATCCCATACCACTTATCACCACACCTCAACATCCTCTCATCCCCATCCTCTCTACACTAATCTCTGTCATCACAACCCTCCATACCCAAGCCAACACCCCCCCCCAAACCCTACAGCACTACCTCCCTCTGGCGCAGAGGAAAGATCCGCCACCGATAACGGAGTGGGCTCAGTGGGTCTTGAAGATATTTTATCTGATCTTGCTGAACGAGTGAATTCCATGCCTATGGGGCTCTGAGAGGTTCCATTCTCGTGACAACGTCAGCCAAGCGTCTGGTTTCCTTGTCGCCTCCGTGGTGTCGTTGGATTTTCCGGCGTGGTATATCGCGGGATACAGATAAGTAAATCCACGCGACGAGAAACGCCACAGTGATTTGGCTTAGCCACGCGACGGGGAATTTTGGACTCGGGATCGACCGGGTGGTGAACGTTCCTCCGTCTTGATCAAGCAATCGACCCATTTACTGCGCCACAGTCTTCACTCAATAATAAAACAAATGTCATACGATACATCTTCCCATCTCTTACCACCACAGCCAAACATCTTATCTTTCTGAATCACGCACAGATCTTGATACAGTCGACATCACACCTGTATCACATTCAACGGCTTCGACTTTTGCGCATCCACCAGTATGAAAACGTACCACTTAGATTTGTTGCTCGGACTCAACAACATATATTCAGACTGATAACATACGAGAGCCCTCAATATACCATGTCATATCATGCATGCAATCATCAATACCCATCAACCAAATCAATCCACCTCCCAAACAACCCTGATACCTCACGACCTCTGCTGTAGCCACTTCCGATACATCAAATCAAACACCCTCAAATCCCCCACGGCATCCTCAAGCGTCGTCTTAACCTCCCTCCCCTCCCTCAAACACTCCCACAACTCCCTCAGCTCCGCCGTATACGCATCCTCATAACTCCCCAAAACCTCCCTGGTCTCCATCTCCCCCTCCCCATTGACCTCCTGCACCACAACCTTAATCGGCAAACCCTTCACATAGGGACTATCGTACTTAATCATCACCCTCTTCCTCTCTCCATAAACCGCCAAATGCGCATCGAAATCCGGCACCCCATCAATCCCCGATTCATACGTGACAGCGAACGGCTCACCCCCTTTCTCATTCTTATAATCGAAAATCGCCGAATAGAAAGGGTCATTCACAGAAACCCCCGCCACACCCTCCGGCATCCCCAACACCTCCCTCATAAGCGAAATGTCATGCGACCCCAAACTCCCCATAAACCGACAAAACCTCACATGCCTCTCCGTAACCTCCTCACCAGGGAAAGCCTCTTTTACCAAAGCCGCAATCCTCTCCTCCCTAGCCTCCGCCGCCCCAGCGGGAAAATCCTCATTCTTGACCTGGAACGTCCCACTCTCACTCACGAACTTGGCGTTCGGCCCGCTGAAATCTCGCACGCGAGCGTACAGAATCCGTTCGATGGAGGAGACCTCGCGTTTGAAAGTTTGCGTGAAGGATTTGGCGTAGCGGCGCATGTAGCCGACGAAGACGCGGGCGTTGTTGGGGGCGGTGGATTCGGCGGCGAGGAGGCGTTGGGCGGAGGGGAGGGAGAGGGTGATGGGTTTTTCCAGCATGACGTGTTTTCCTGCTTGCAGGGCGGCGATGGTGTGGGGTTCGTGGCTGTCGTCCGAGGTGAGGTTGAAGATTATGTCGACGGTGGGCGAGGTGATTAGGTCGTTGGGGGAGGTGGTGGCGAGGGGGATGTGGAATTTGCGGGCGCAGTGGGTTGCGTTCTGGGATGGGTGTTAGTTTATTTTTTCTCTAATGGCGAGGGAAGCTCATTGGGACGAAGTTTGGGAATGGTGTACTTTTTCGGATATATCACAGATAGCTGTCACGGTGTAGAGGTGGCTCAACATTGCTAGAGCTGGGAGGTGGATGACTTGGGCTACCTCGCCGGCTCCGAGGATGCCTACGCGGAGGATTTGGTCGGACGACATTATGAGGGTTTGTTCGTTGAAGTGGTGTGGGTTATGGTCTTTTTTTCCCCCTTGAGTGTGTTGTGTATGAAAGAGAGAAGTGTTGTTGAAGATTGGGTTGAATAGTTTCAATGCTTCTTTGTCTGTGGTGGAGCACGAGTTACGTAGTTGCTTGCATAAAGTTGACTTTACCTCCTACAGATGCATCTGAGGATCGACGCGATCGCTCAAGTTTGATGTTAGATTATTACTTCTCGGACTACGTGAATATACAAACATGGGAGGGTTCATTCCAAGATCAACTATTGAGATTGACATTCACTCTCACATGCTCACCCGCCTCATAACAACCTCAGCAAACAAGCAAACATCGTTGCCAAGCCCCAACCACTCTCTCATGCATATAAGTTCCCATCCCCCATCCACGATACCCTCTCCCTTCCTCTCCTCATACTTACCTTGTTCGGCCGGAAGCGACCACGATGGCTTCTCAAGCCGCTCGAGACTCCTGCATTGCACCGCGCGGCGAGACTCGGGTGTAGAGCTCCTTCGGGGGTTCTTCGAGCGCAATTTTTGATCTTTGTCTGTGTTACGTTGGACGCACGTTTTCTCACTTTCATCAGCTTATTTCGATCGGTGTGGTCGATGCTCTGGAGAAGGGGTTTGGAAGAGTGAGTGAGTCTTGGACTCGAGACATCCTTCGAGTATACAGTCTTGCCGTGTGTTGTTTCTGATAGACCGTGCCAAACTCGACAGCAAAATAATTCTCAACACCAAGTCTCTTAAGTCCATAATCATCATAAAGTCTGAATATTATTCAAAAAGGGCAGTACCCATGTCTAAGCGTGTGAAAAATGGTATCCCTGCCCTGTTCGTCGCTGAACGCCTTTTGTTTGTGAACGCGGCAAAAATCGCATGCATCTTCCCGGCGCGGCCGTGTCTCATGCCTATTTGTGTGCACACATGGGAGGATTGTCTCGTCGCGCGCTTATTTCTTGCCGCTCTTCTTGATGCCCTGGCCGCCGGTGTTCAGAGGACCCTTGCCGCCGGCCTTCTTGGCCATTTCCTCGCGGGCCTTCTTCTCTGTGTGGAAAATGTGGTTAGTTGGGTGGTGTTGTAGAGTGTGTGTTCTCGCGTTGCGTCGTACCGGCTGCCTGCTTGAGCTTGAAGGCCTTGTCCTCGTCGTCCTCCTCGGTGACCTTCTTCTTGGGCTTCTTGTTGTGAATAGGGTTGGTACCCGCTGTGGGAGAGAGTCAGCGTTGCGCGGGGACTTGTGAAGGCGGCGACGAGAAGAACATACATCCCATTCCGGAAGGCATTTTGGCGGTCTCGTGTGTGTGGTGGGGAGTGAGAGAGTGGTAGATGTGGGTGTATGAGTGTGAGAGAGTCTGTTACTAGACCAGTAGTAGTAAGCGATAACTTGGTGATAACAACGCCCGACTTTCCCTTCAGACTCTCTCCACCCGTCGAAGGCAGATCACTTTTGCCCCTCTTCCTTCACTTTTCTGCCAAAACACGTGACATGAGCATCATCGGGTCTGCCCGTAGTTAGACTGGCAGAGTGAATTCACCTTTCAAGGGCTGTCTGTCTCTGACTTGCCCTGTGCACGGCCTCTTGTCATTGTCTGCGACCGACGACGCCGGTGGCTTGAGCGGCGCGCCCGATTGCCGCTGCGCTTCCTCGATCGTGACTTTCCCATCTTCGAGATCGAACAGTCTCGAATCGAAATAAATGCCATTCACTACATCACCGGCCTGGATCGCCGTGCCTGCGAGCACTACCTCATCGCCTTGCAAATGAGAATATCTTCGCACGCACAGGAAATGTCCCACGGCTTTCAGGTCCCCTGATCAAAGTACTGTTCGAAAGACATACCATCAACCTCCACCAGAGCCTCCAGCCTCATCGACCGATTCCACGTGCCTCCATCGCAGATCGTGTACAGCCTTTCGCATCCCGATCTGCCTTTCACGCCGCCCACGAAACCCCATCTGCCATGCCCGCCATGCAGCGACCCTCAAACATCCAACATCTCCCATCCTCTCATCCCGCCGCGCGACACCGGCCCAAATCCCCAAACAGAGTCCTCGCAGAACAGGAGGCGCAATGGCTTTTCACCGACGCCGAGCTGGCCAACACTCCCAGCATCCAGGACGGCATGAGCCAGGCCGAGGAAAAAGACCTTCGCGCTAAAGGCGTCAACTTCATCGTGCAGGTCGGCATACTACTCAAGCTGCCGCAGCTCACATTGAGTACTGCCGCCATCTTCTTCCAGCGCTTCCTCATGCGCGCCAGCCTAAAATCCGCACGAGACGGAATACCAAAGCTTCATCACTACCAGAGTGCTGCGACGGCGCTGTTCTTGGCGACCAAGGTCGAAGAATCATGCCGCAAGATGAAAGAGATAGTGCTGGCCTGCTGCCGCGTCGCGCAGAAGAACCCAAATCTTGTCATTGACGAGCAGAGCAAAGACTTCTGGAGGTGGCGAGATTGCATCCTATACAATGAAGATGTCCTGCTGGAGACACTGTGCTTCGACCTCACCGTGGAATCTCCTCATCGCCAGCTTTTCGACATGCTCAAAGGATACGGCATGGAGCATAACAAGCGACTGCGCAATGCTGCATGGGCATTCGTAACGGACTCGGTCAACACGCAGCTGTGTCTTCTATGCAACAGCCGTACGATTGCTGTCGCAGCATTTTACAACGCCTGCAAATACTCCGAAGTCCAATTGCCCGACGACGTCAAAGGCCGGCCCTGGTGGGAAGCAATGCACGTGCGGCTAGCAGACGTGCGCAAGACCGTCGAGTACATGAGCCAGCACTTCGACGCGATGAACCAAGGAACCAACGCTAACTCAGGCGTCCCCATGGCCGGCTCGAGCACAGCGAATAGCGACGGTGGCAGGAGTATCTACGTAGGTTTATCAACACCGAACGAAACCTCAGATGGCTGGGATGTCACGCGGCTGAGAGAAGATCGACAGGATGTTTCGACCGGCTCGCCTTTCTCCGCTTCACAAGGACAGCAGCGACCTGCGCCTGGAAGTGAGAGGCGCCTATCGAACGCAAGCTCGGTCGGCCAGAAGAGAGATCACGATGATCTGGGCCATCCGCCGACAAATGGAGTGGCGACAAATGGTACGAACGGGGAGATCCCTCTGGCCAAACGCCCTAAGACCGACACCATGCTTTCGTCCAACCCTGCTCCAGCACCAATGGACGAGGCCGGCAGACACGACACACTCCATCAAGAGGAGCTGCTACGTGTCGAGAACGGCAATAAGCAAAGCGCCGCGGACGCTCAAGCCGCCACCGAATCAAAAGAAGATCCCGGTGAGGGCAGTGAAGAAGGCGAAGTGGAGGAATGAGAAAAGCGACGTGCTTACTGTGCGACTTCTCACAATATATAACACGAGCCTCACTATCAGCATGGCTTCAATCCCCGTGCATATTTCATACTTCCGGAACAACCACAAGGCGCAAGGGGAAATTTCCAAAAATGCAAAAAGCGCCGGCGTTGCGGGTACAGCGATGGCGATTGGAAGCAACACGGTTTCCTCTTTCCATTCTTGTCATCCAAGGATGGGAGAAAGATTTGCTGTTTTTCATGTATTTGGTCTTTTTTTTTCTTTCTTTTGGTTCTGGTTTCTTGAATTGAAACGTTACGCGGACGGGGGTTCATCACACGAAGCTAAAGAAGAAAAGATACCCGCAACGGCACTGGTTGTCTCTTTTTTTTGAGAGTTTTGAATTGGAATCCGGCCTTTTCTATAATTTTTCTTATATCACTACTTTCCTTTCCGTCACGCTCTTTCCTTTTCTTTCTGTCCCTGGTTTTCTTACGCTGGCTACGATCACATTCTTCTTGTTAGCTGATGCTGTTGTCGTCTCTTGCGGTTAGGATAATTAGGTGTATTCCATTTCTTATCGTTATTACACTAGGTGTGGTGTTTCGCTTGAGAGTATTGTCGTCTTCGAATGTAAGCTTGTAGAGCTGTATTCGATCATGTGGTGTCTAGCGAGTGATGTCTCGGATTGCATGTCTGATGAAGTCCGGTTTTGCACCATACACATACAAGTAACATCGTACACCAGATCTAGCACCAAGAACGAGCAAACAAAAGGCTGCACGATCGTCAGGAACTGGGGAGCCGAGAAGGTTGTCGTGCTATTGCCGCGATTTAACTCTTTCGCTTGGAAATGCTTGAACAAGCTTCGCGCCTCGCTCGCGTGCAGACAGCGTGGCTCATCCAACCCCGCCCGCCTTTTGCAAACCCTCGCCTCGTTTCTGGAAAACCTTCCTCCAGCGACACACAACACACGTCATGTTCACCTGATCTGATCCCACCGACCTCACCGGCCGGCACGCAGATCAGCAAGCAAACCGGATGGACGGCTGGCGGCGGAGACGTCGAGTGGGCGGGCAGCCGTTCGCCATGCCCATCCATCCACCTTCGCCTGGGAGGTTATAGAAAGGGTGGGCGACGGGTCCTGTCAGGCGCAGGTTTCACTCCTGATCCTCGCTTCGTACTTCGTACCCTCCTCCAACGTGTACCCTGTACAGTCACTCTCTCGGTATCAGTCACTGTCAGAGGGTGAGGCTTGCTTGCCTGCTTGCTGGCACCAAACAAACTTGTGCACATGCCAGGTGTTTGACGACTATGTAAGTTGGACATTCTTGTCTCTTTCCCTTGCGTTGTTGCGTGCTTCACTGCGTGCGGGTGTTCGTTCTTCCACTTCCTTGTTTGCCTTGCGAGAATCTTCAGAGCACTGTGCGACAACACACGCAAAAGAATTAAATGGAGACTGTGGCACTACAGTGGCCAGACACGAGACATCTCATTACCATCGCCTGTATCGGCATTCTCATATCAACCCTAACATCATGGCTAGCAAAAATGGCACCCTTCTCCATCCCCCTAGCCTTCTCGCTCCTGCTAGGAATTCCCTCAACTCAAAGCCGCATCTACAGCACGCGCTTCAACGGCACAACATGGGACGATGCCAACTGGCGCATCACGACCACAGACCTCGACCAAGGCCACTATCAATCTCGCATGTCGCTCGCAAACGGCTATTTGGGAATCAACGTCGCGGCAGTGGGACCATTCTTCGAAGCCGACACGCCAGTCAATGGAGACAATGTCAACGGATGGCCTCTGTTCGATCGCAGACAGACTTTCGCGACGATCGCGGGGTTTTGGGATAGTCAGCCGACGACGAATATGACGAATTTCGAGTGGTTGAATCAGTACGGCGGCGAGAGCGTAATTAGTGGTGTGCCGCATTGGTCGGGGTTGCATTTGAAGATTGGCGATGAGGTGCTGACGGCGAGTGTGCCTGCGGAGCAGATTTCGGGGTTCTCTTCGACGTTGGATATTGGCGCTGCTACCATGCAGTGGTCTTATACTTGGAGTCCTCCTGGTGGGCCGGCTGTCGATGTTAAGTATGAGATGTTCGTGCATAAATTGCACGTCAACCAGGCTGTGGTGCGAATGAAAGTCACGGCTGCGAGAGATGTGAATGCGACTGTCATCGACATTTTGAATGGGGATTGTGCGCTCAGAACGGACTTTGTGGAAAAGAAATACGAGCCGGTCATGCCGTTCATTTGGTCGGCTGTGAGGCCTTTTGGAATCGAAAACGTTACGGCATACATTTACTCATCGTTGGTGGCGGATGAAAGTAATGGGAACGCCACTCGCTCCGAGTTCTCTGATGAGGACTTGTTCGGTGCTAATAGCTCATCGATTGCACAATCGCTCAGCGTCAGCTTGAAAGCCGGGAGCACTAGTACTTTCACCAAGTTTATCGGCGGTGCCTCGACTGATGCTTTTGAGGATCCTCAGTCGACCGCTCTGAACGCATCCTGGACTGCTGCTAACACTGGATATGTCGAGCTGTTGTCCTCGCACATTGCTGAATGGGGTAGTATTATGACTCCCGACACAGTCGACAACTATCGATTCCCCAACGGCAGCATTCCCGGTGACCCAAACATTCTCGAACTGCAGATCACCGCAATCACAAACCCTTTTCACTTGCTGAAAGAGACAATCGGAATCAACGCAATTTTAGCAGCCGCAAACAACACCAAGCTTGACGTCAACGGCATCTCGGTCAGCGGCTTGGGCAGCGACAGCTACGGCGGAATGGCTTTCTGGGATTCCGAAGTATGGATGGCACCAGGCATGGTTGTGGCCTTCCCCCAATCAACGAAACAAATCCCCCGATACAGATCCGAGCGATTTCCCCAGGCACAAGCAAACGTATTGACAGCTTATCAATCGTCGAAGAACGAAACAGATAGATTCTCCCCAGACGGCGCCGTATACAGTTGGACGTCTGGCAGATTCGGCAACTGCACTGGTACTGGACCTTGCTTTGATTACGAGTACCATCTCAACGGAGATATAGGACTAGAGTTCTACAACTACTGGGTCGCAAGTGGAGACACTCAATTCTTCCGCGATGAGTTATTCCCGGTTTACAATGCAATTGCCCAGTTTTATTCTGACGTGGTGACTTTCAACGAGACTTCGGGACTCTACGACTTGTACAACGCTACTGATCCGGACGAATACGCCAATTTTCAGACTAACGTCGGGTTTACGATGGTGCTTATCAAGACCCATCTGAACAATGCAAACGTCTTGAGAGAGAGATTCGGAATGGAATCAAAACAGGAATGGGCCAACATCTCCGACAAAGTCAATATTCCTGTCTACGAACCTGCTAACATCATTCTTGAGTACCAGACTATGAATGGCTCTATTTCCGTGAAGCAAGCGGATGTCGTTCTTATTGACGACTTTCTCGACTACCCCAATCCGTACTCTCTCAGCAACTTGGACTATTACGCCGGCAAACAAACTCTGAACGGACCAGGAATGACATACGGCGTCTTCAGTATCGTTGCGAGTGAGATTTCTCCCTCTGGTTGCTCGGCATACACGTACGATCTATATGGCTCGCAACCATACACACGAGCCCCTTGGTTTCAATTCAGCGAGCAGTTGATTGACGATTTCTCTACAAACGGAGGAACACATCCGGCGTATCCGTTCTTGACCGGAATAGGCGGAGCGAACCGTGTTGCAATCTTTGGCTATCTCGGCCTACGACTCATGATCGATACACTCAACGTCGATCCCGACCTCCCACCACAGATCCCCCATCTCAACTACAGAACAATCTACTGGCAAGGTTGGCCAATCAACGCAACATCCAACAGCACCCACACCACTCTCCAGCGCCTTCCCAACCCTCTCCCCACAGCAAACCAAACCTTCGCCACCGCCCCAATCCCCGTCACAATCGGCCTAAACGGCACCACCTTGACAAACAACACGACAATCCACCCCCTCCACCCAAACAGCACCATAACCCTCCCCAACAGGCGCGCCGGCTTCCAAAAAACCATCCCCAACAACATCGCCCAATGCCAACCCATCACCACCAACCGCGAGTTCTCCCCCGGCCAATTCCCCCTCAGTGCCATAGACGGCGCAATCAGTACAAAATGGCAACCGACCCAATCCAACCTCTCCTCCGCCATCACCATCCACCTCCCCGAACCCTTCCTCCCAATCTCCCAACTCCGCTTCGACTGGGCACAAGCGCCACCACACAGCTACACGGTCACTTTTTCCAATTCCTCTTCCCCGTCTGCTGCCGATATCGTCAACGTCACGAGCAACTCAGACGTGGAGGTTAGTGACGTCTACGTGCCCGCGGAGGTGGATAGGATTGTTCCTTATTCGGGTAACACAACGAATGTCAGTCTTGAGGCGCCGGTTTGGAGTGGAAGGTTTGCTACGCTTACGATTTTGGGGAATCGTGCTACGGAGGGGACGGTGGATGAGTTCAATGGGACGGGGGCGACGGTTGCGGAGTGGGCGGTTGTTGCGATGGGGAGCGGGGAGGATGTTGTGAGGAGGGCGGTGGGTGGTTGGTGAGGGATTGAGAAATGGGGGGTTTGTGGTGGTGGTGGTGGTGTCGACGAGGTGGCCTTTCAATTTTGCGTCTTCCGATGGACAACGTTTCCTTCGCGCTTCATGTATCTTACAGTATCTACTCTTATGAATGACATTCTAATTGGCATGGTGATTCGATTCGATGATACTGAAAGATAAGTTACTAGCATTGAAACATGGGAACGATTCTCTCCTCACAAGCACCAAACAACATCATCTCCGCAGCCACCAGACCAGCTTCTCCCTCGCAAACTACCCTGCCACGATCCTTTAAGAAAACTTCTTAATATGCCAATCCTGACACCCGCCCTTGCCATACTTGGCACGAACCTTCCCGCCCTTGCCCAAGTTGACGCACATGTTGAAGAATTGCTTGAAGCACCATTCTTGCGGGACCCATTGGGCGGGCTTGCAGGTGCCTGTTCAAAATGTCGTCAGTACATGATCCTGGAGGAGTGTGGAAGAAAAGCTACAAAAGTACTCACCACGAACCCAAACGGAAATCTTGCGGTTCTTGGACCAGGCGCCTTCTTTGGCGCTGGGGGAGGGGACGACCTATCATCATCAAGTCGAGTTAGATCAAGTCAGATCAAATCAAATCGATTTCAGAATCACTCGCAACAAAACTCACCATAGCCTTATTCTTAAAACACATATTGACAATCGCCTCTCCAATATCGCGATTCTTGCCAAAACAAGTCTGGCGGTCGCGATCGCTGATTTTGTTCCATGCTTCGGCTTGTTGCACGAGGCAGAGGGCGGCTAGGAGGGCCATGAGGAGGGTTAGGAAGAGTTTCATCGTTGCTTTTGGGCTGGGATGATTGGTTTGGATGAGTTGGGTTGATGAGGGGGGTTTATGAGTTTAGACTTTCAGAGGAAGTGGAAGGTCAGGAGAGGAATGGGAGTTTTGGGGATATTGAGGTATGAGGTCGGTTGCAGGAAATACTCGCGGCATTGTTGTCGTCTATGCTTATCCGTCGTGTGAGACTGTTCGTAGTCGAATGGTACAAAGAAGTTGGCTATTGATATTGTACTTCAGGGCTGCATGGACGATGATATTGTTCGGGAGAACAAAGAAATTATTTAGCTGTTCGCGAGGGACCTTCAGATTGGCAGGATGGCTGTAATTGCAATTAGGGGCTTGTGTCGAGAAATGTCATGGACGAGAGCGGTTGTGTGGGGATTGGTCTTATTAGTCGTAGGATTTCCCGTATGTGCTGAGTCAGGTGTGAAGTGATCGTGCGAGGAGAAATTTGCGAAGTGAGCATTTCCGCCTGCGCAAAGAAGCAGCCAGACAACAGATGAACAAAGCTCTAATGTCCATGAAATCATACTGCCAGAAACCAATTCGGAAATACATGCAGCATGGGCATTTACCCTCCAAAACTAAACGCATCGAAGACGGTGCTTTCAACGGACAGAATCGGCTCAAATTCAAAGGGCCCAAGGGGTTCGTGTTATAGCGCCCGGCGGCCAGTCAGATCGTGACGAACGGCGATTGGTCGCATGTGATAAACTGTAGGATGATGCATGTGCATATGTGCTCGTGTTCCTGGCGCGATCGGATTGAGTTTGCCGTCCTCCGTTGAATCTTGTGCCTTGGCGTGGAAGGTCAACAAAAGAAGAGATCGCTGGAGGTGCAATTGTACTGTGCGTTCCTCGATAGTTAGATCACATGCATTCCTGACAGTCCATACTTACGCCTCATTAGGTTGATTTGACTCCAGTATGTTTCTTTCACATATCCATGTGCATAGAAAAATCCATGTTAAGCAACCGGTGACGCGGCCATGCGAGATTCAAGCTTTGGGGCGCAGGTGAAGCAGCAAGCCCATCGAAGTCAATCCGCCCTTTTTGTGGACATCGTGTGGCCCCAAAGAAGAACGCCGTTTCTTCGCGGATGGCGGCACAACTGAATCGCGCGAGAAAAAGAGATGCCTAGGTCCAGCAGTGACCGCAGCCTGCAGGTGGTGATGTTGCGTTGCTCCTTTGCTCGTCCTGTACTGCTGCCCTGTACACTCGACTCAGCAGTATTTCCTCTTTGGAGGGATCAATCAATGAACGCCCTCGCCGTCTGAAGGGTGCCGCTCGTTTATGACGCTCGTTTTCTTCGCGCGATAATGCGCTTTCCGCTCGTTGGATCCTCGGCTTGGGGAGTTGCTGCTTTGCTTTCTTTTACGTCTTTTGCTTGGGCTGATGTCAAGTTCCTTCAGCCTGAAGCTGGCGGGAACCTGAAGGCGGGCTTAATCGATGTAAAATGGGAGGACTCTGGTGTCAGTCCTCCTATTTCGGAGCTCACTCAGTATACCCTGTCTCTGATGGTAGGAGGCAATGAAGACAGTGAGATGGTGGGTCTCTTCTAGACATCCTTCACCACCTGGTCAGAAGCTAATATCAACTCAGCAACCCGTCTCAACCTTCGAATCAGACGGGTCATTTTCCACAGGCGACTCTACATCTGGGACAATACCGGAGGGCATCGCGGCTGACATTGACAATGGCTTGTGAGTTTCCATCCCGTTTCTTCCGAAGCATCAAGAGCTTACTAACAACACAACACCCAGCTTCTTCCGCATGACATCCACCAAAGAAGCCGGCGGAGTAGTCATCAACTATTCAGACCGTTTCAGTATCTCAGGCCTCTCCGGCACAACAGCACTTAACATCAAACAAGCCGCCCAGGCCTTGAACGGCAACACCAACGGCCCACCAGCCGTGGGAAACGATGAGTCCAGCAGCAGCTCAAGCTCAACAAGCACATCAACACCAACAAGCAGCAGCAGCAGCAGCAGCATCACATCAACAGGAACCCCATCATCGACCTCCTCATCTCCAACCCCATCCCCAACAACAACAGACCCCCCCTCTTCTTCCTCCCCCACCCTCTCCCCCGGCGCCAAAGCCGGCCTAGCAATCGGCATCATCCTCGCCCTCCTCGCCCTCGCCTCCGGCATCCTCTCAATCCTCTACATCCGCCGCCGCAAAAAACAGAACGAAATCCAAGAAATCGTCCCAGGCCATCCGTTCAACCAACCCCACCTCCACCACCACCAACACGCCATGAGCGAGCTGTCGACGGACGAACTCATCAGGCCGAAGAACGTCTGGACGCATCATGCGGAGTTGAGCGAGGAGTCTATGGTGCATGAGGCTGGGGAGGGGGAGAGGCCGCCGGAGTTGGATCATATGGCTTTTCGCGCGGAGTTGGAGGGGTCACCTGTGTCGCCGATGTCGCCGGTTGGTGGGAAGTTGTAAGGTGTTGTTGGGTTGGGGGTTTGTATTATTACGAAGGTTTTAAATGGTGTTGTTTCCAATGAATTTAAGAAGGAAAGGTTCCATCAAGCCCATGGCGCTGTCAAGACAATGATGGAAAAAATCGCTGATTCCTGTTTGTCGTTCTCACTCCTCGTCTAGAGAATACTAACATCCACTGTACTGGACCCGCCAGTCTTGCAACACTAAAGGGGTATATCATCAATCCGCATCTTCCCACTTTAACATCCACCACATCACATCTTCTCGTATATATCACCAACCAACCACACTCTACTCTACCTTCCACCAATCTGCCCCTTAGGAAGCGGCGGCACCCAAGAGAAAAGAAGATTGAACCCGATCATCATCACGCCCATGATCCAGAAACTCTCAGCATAATCGGTGCCATGGAATCGGAACAGGATCGCAAAAATGACACCGCCGAAATTTCCCATGGCGCCAACAGTGCCGCTCAGAACGCCGTTGGCGTGTGGATGAACGTGAGGGACGAGAGCGAAGTTGGCTCCGTTGCCGGCTTCGAGGAAAAATGCCATGCCGGCGATGAGACCGAACATCATGCTCTCGTTGTGGGGGTCGGTGAGGCCGATGGCGATGAGGAAGGCGCCGGAGATGATGCCGACGAAGAGGATCCAGGCTTTCTTTAGCCAGAGGTTTGTGGATAGGTGCTTGTAGATGAGGTCGCCGATGATGCCTCCTAGTGGTCTGAAAGAGAGGTTTGTCAGCAGAGTGTCTTCTCACGGAGGTTCGTCAGTCTATTCTTACCTAGTTACGACGTTGAGCAACCCGAACATGCTTGCCCATTGTCCCGAACGGGTCTGGCCGAGGTAGGGGAAGTTCTTCAGGTAGTATGATCCGATGTAGCTGTTGATGGCGAGTTCACTTCATGATTGTCAGCAAACTGTTTTCCGATTGAGAAGGACACAACATATACTCACCCTCCAAAGGAGCAGATGTAAGTAGCACAGTGGAAGCCAGTTTGCAAAGAGAAGATGACACGCAACATCTCCTTGAAAGTCGGTGCGACGACAATCTCGCCCTGCGCGACGGCTCGCATCTCATCCTTGGTCATAGGAGCTTCTTGATCCGGGACTACGGTTATGCTACCCCTGCCATAGTCGACAGTAGATGGTTGACGCTCGGCATCCTTTTCCCCCTTCTCGGCGTCGTGCCCGGTAGGAACGTTCGATCCGTCGACTCGCTCAGATGGAGGGGAGCCATTCGGTGTTGAATCGACATGCGCGTGCAAAAGAGCCTGGGCTGCCTGGTGACGCTCGCTCCATTTGCCAGTTGGTGTGTCGTCGCAGAGGAAGAACATGCCAGTAGCTGTGGCGCAGATGAGGATGAATGGAACGATAAAGGCAACACGCCATGCCTGAGATGAGGTCAAACCCTGGTCAAGGCGAAGAGAGTCGTAGATCAATGGCATGAGGAAGTAAGTGATGCCACCACCAGAGTTACCCCAACCGCCGATCAAAGCGTTCGACGTTCCGACGATGTTCTTGTCGAAGAAACCAGTTGACCAGACCTGGCATGGCACGAATGTACCGCCGAGGATGCCGACGAAGAATCTCAGGGCAATGAGACCGGAAACATTGGTCACCAATCCAGCCATTGCAGTCGGGATGGCGCCAGCCAGAAGCACTCCGATGTATGTCCATCTTGGTCCGAATCGATCACAGAGTGGACCGGCCACGAAACGAACAACGAGAGTTCCAGTCAAGGCTGCAATGTTGGAGTTGGCGACATCCGTTTGCTCCAAGTTGAGATCCTCTCTGATTGTTCTGGTCATGAGAGGAGGAAAGGCATACCTAGGCATTCGTTAGCAGTGGGTCTCACCGACCAGAGGGCGTTATTCAGCACTTACCAAGACCAGAAGGCGATGAAGAAACCCCACCAGGAGAAGAAGAAAACTCTTCCATACTGGTTGATGGGATTGAGGACAGGAATGGAGCGTGCCTTTCGGTTTATTGGGTTGATGGTTGGCGCCGACCAGAGTACCGAAGGCGAGAACATGATTGCTGGTAAAGTGAGGAGATCGTCGCTGCTGTGAATAGCAACCTACCTGAATCGGAGAAAGAGCAGTCTTATATAGACCAAACTCTGTCCCGTCCTACTACGCTCGAGGCGTAGTCAAAAAGCAATGAACACACGGTAGATACAACCCGTCGTCGATCCCAATGGCCAGCCAAGGACAACTAGTCGAGCAGTGTAACGAGTGAGGCTTTGCCAGGCCTCAACATGTGAGATGATCCAGCCGCTCAGAGCCAGTGACTAGCTGCGAAATTATCACTTGGGCTTTCGACAGCGTGAAGTGAGATTGTGTTTCTCCGGGGAGAAACTCTTCAGGTATTTGTAATGACGTGAAATGTCACGGCGCGCCAAAGCGATTTGTAGGGGCTTGAGGCTCGGCCCTCGCACATCAAAAAGCCTTCGACTTTGGTTCGTTGTGAAGACACCAGAACGCCTTATCTCTCGGCTGTGTGTTGAGGCTGCAGCTTGCCTGTTCGAGGCGCGGACTCGCTATCACTTGGCGGCAAATGATCCTGTCGGTAGCGGTAGCGTTATCGACCCCATGGAGGTTGGAGATCTTGGGGAGTCCCACCTCCAGATTCTAGTCGCAGAACTGGGTAGGAGTGATAGGGTGACAACAATGAGATCGAAGCCACGTGGATCGAGATCCCTGGGGGCCAAATCACCTTATCAGCAGGTAAAGTTGGACGTCTCCGGAGAGATTCGGTGGCTGTTTGCACGATTGATGCGGTGGCCAGTAAGGTGTGAGTGGCAGGAACGATTGTTATCTGGAAGCAAACAATAGATGTTCCAAAACGGAAGCTCTATCAAAAGTGGGTCCAGGTGCCTCAGGCAACAACTCTTCACATTCCATGTGTTTAATGGTCTCTCTGCGAACGGACATTTATCGCTCTTGAACATCACGTTGCATAGGTATTTCTTGATATCCGTCGCTCTCTTAGAGTATCGTCGCGCTAAGCTGGCGCAATTGCAATCTTCAGGGAAGGGGCAATGTAAGTACGTCCTTGATAGGGCAGTGAATGAAGATTGGAGAGATCTTAGGGTCTGTCACCTCAGCAGAGATACTGCATCTTTGAATCAGCAACCCCTCTAAGACCCATCCCCAGAAGCTCTCCAAATCCCCGCCTTCGCCAACTCCTCATGCTCCAATCCCAACAAAAACGGATCCTGCGTCTCAAACCAAAAAGCCCACGTACTCCTCGTATTAATCGCCAAATTATTCCTACTCGAAATCAAGCCCACATGCTGCACGACCTGCGGCGCAAGCGCATACCGCTCCAAACCTTGCGTGTCGGCGTACTCCTCGATCAGAGAGTCCGTCTGTCCTGAACCGCGCTCTTGCAGGAAGTCGATGAGGCTTTGTGCTTGTTTGCGTGGGAAGACGAGGGCTTGAGTGCAGCAGCCGTGTTTGTCCATGCGTTCGACGCCTTCCAGTGGGTGAAGGTTGTATTTTCCTAACATGAAGACTAGGGCTGTGAAGGCTGGGGTGGCGATGAGGACGAGCACGGCTATGGTTGGTGTGTCCAGTTTTCGGCCGAGTGGGCGGCATGCCCGACGGCCCAGCGAAAGTAGTAGGAATACCGTTCCCATGGCGAGACCGAATGTCAAGAGCTGATGGCCGTACCAGAAGTCATCTTCGGCCTCCCATCCTAGGGACGTTTCGGTGTAAAACAAACGCAAATATAGCCATTTCTTGGACCGTCCACGTAGCTCCGCAAGGCTCTTGAGCGTCTTCGCCAGCCAACCCTCTGCGAAAATGACATCGTCTTCCACAATGAGAATGTAAGGCGCATCGGTCTCTGCAAGACATTCCTTCAGAACATAAAGGTAGTCGTAGACACCCTTCGAATAGAAGTCTTGCTCCGTCTCCCAGCCCTGGATCCGATTCGACTCGTCTTTCGAAACGTTGTACCCGCTCCAGTGGTCCACGGTATTCAGCCATCTTCTGTCCCAGTCCGGATGCGAGGCACTATCGACATGCGCAAACAGTAGTCGCAAATTCAATACACTTCGCTCTTCCTCGGTCAAGCTCGCAAGCATGGAGCCCACCGTCTCGTTCAGGTATTGCCGGCCATCTCGGTTGAAAGTCGTAATCGCAGCGCATATCACCGGCGCAATAGTCGAGCCAACGGAATTCGACGTCACGGCGTCCGCTTCAGCGTGTTCGATGTATTCGTGCGCCTGCGCCGTCCGGTACAAGCTATAGTCAAGATCGTAGACTCCGTCCTCGCTGAAGAAGGCTGCGTGAGGATCTCGCCAGAGGAGGTGTTTGCAGGCCGTGAAGAGGAGAAGCCAGAGGATTGCCGTACATGCCAACGTCTTGCCAGCCGGAGAGCTGACGATGTCATGTATCGCTTTTGTCGGGTGGTCGCTGAGCCTGGACTTGAAACGCGATATGGATAAGAGCGTCATCACGGGACTGTATACAGGCAGGTGCCTGGAGACATGACGAAAATGCTACACAAGCTATATTTGCGCCAGGTAGCGGGTGTCAAGTTCGCTTGATTCGTGCTGCATCGGCACGTGGATCGCTCATGCAATGGAGCGAAGCGAAGGATTCTTAGCCCAATGGGGGTACGAGAGACTAGCAGGGGAGGTGATCTCGTGTTCTGTGTAATTTTGGAAACCTGTGTAAATCGCTCGAGAGAGGTAGAAGTTTGCAGGTATGCATCTCTCGTAGAGTACAAGTAAAGTTTATACTTTGCGCAGTTTGCTTATAGCACAGAGAAGACTTCCAGAAAAGGCGACGAGCAAGATGGGTCAAGCTCCCAAAGTGTCGCTGCTTAGCGCAAACGCCGAGAGGACGTTCAAGCTAGGAGGTAACTAGAGCGAACCGGCTTTGGCTTCCTCGATGCAATGATGTTATTGCGCGACGTGTTGCACGATACGCATGGCGACCGGGCGGGTAAGGTGGCAGGCCGTCTGATCACAGTACTGTGGAAAAAAGTCCAGAGCTACACACAAAACAGAGATTCCACGCGTTCAGGACTCCTTGAAAGTTGCTTTCCTCCAATCGAATATCCCTCATGCGGATAATGATTGTCCTCGGGACTTCGTTGTTGGCGCATACTGTAGATCCGCCAGGCCAGATTGCTGCAGATTGCTGTTTGGTGACAAGGGTTATGAGCAGCAAGACTCTTCATATCCATCGTTGACTCTACCAAATCATTCATCCATCTGCCATGCATACTGAAGTGCTTCCCGGTCCTTAGCAGCATTGCGAGCCTGGAACCATTTCTTCTCAAAGCCATTCGACCGATCAACACCATCCCATCTCCAACCAGGTCGAATACCATATCTGTTAGGCTCCGCAGCACCCAGATAGCTTCTCCCACTGCTCTTGCCCTTCCCACTCTTGCTCTTTCCAGAAGCCTTCTTCGTCGCCAGTAATTGAGCCATAGGGTCGTTCCACCTCTCCCTCTCCTTGAGCTCCGCGTTCATCCTCTCATCATCCGCATGTCGCGCGACCCCCTCGACTTTCACATCTCTCAGCGCCTGCATTCTCTCTTCCTTCTCCCGCTTTTGCACATCGCCCTTCCGATTCTCCAACTCTTCCTGCTTTTTCCTCTCTTCCTCTTCGGCTTTGGCGCGGAGCTCCGCTCTTTTCATGGCCACGTTGATGATGCGTCCAGACGCATCACGGTATATGGTTTCTTGCGCTTTGCCTGTTGGATCGAGTCCTGCTTCTTGCATGGCTTTCCGCTCTGCTTTCTCTTTCCTCTTAAGAGCCGCCGTGACCTGATCTGCGCTCTGCAGTCCAGCCATAGCACCCGAGCCCATCATCGGGCCATCGAACTCTTCACCAGCGATCGCAGGCGCATCCTCGTCAGCATCCTGCCGTGCCTTGCTCTCGGCTTGCGCATCTGCGAGAATCGCGTCCGCCGCTGCCTGATCCGAGTCTTTGGGCGCATTCGAGCCGACTGTGATCCATTTTGATTTTTTCGTTGGCTTGTTCAGGCCTCCGGCAAGAGCTGTGCCGCCGGAGATGGTAGGGCCGTCATCGTCGTCTGAGTTGTTGTTTGCGCCGTTTGTCCAGTCTTCGGCACCGTCGTCGGCGATACTGATGCCTTCGGCTTGGGCTTCTTTTCTCTTGCGCTTTTTGGGCTTTGCGTCGGCGGAGAGGTAGTTTTTGGCGAGGTAATCGGCTAGAGGCATGGTGTTGTTGGAGTGCGTGATTCGATGGAATAGTTTGGGTGATCTTGAGAAGCAGGTCGATTCGGCTTAAGAGCTGGAAGCGCTGTGATTGGCTGTAGGGCTTCAAGTGCTTGCTTGCTGTACGTTCGATAAGTCGCGAGGCATTAATTATCACGCAGACATATTTGACTTATTCCACATCATAAAAGCATGTGAGCATACAAAACAAAATGCCACAAACCGAAGAGGCAGCCGCGTGGTTCGCAGTGGTCTATCAAGCGATACAGGAAATACCGCACGGCCGAGTGACATCTTATGGCCATATCGCCACTCTCGTCGGTTATCGTAAGTACCAGCTCATGGAACAAGCAGCATATACTACGACTGACATCGAAATCTGATCAGCCGAACGACCGAGGTCAGACGCATTTAACTCTGTGTTCATTACTGTACGGCTTCAGCCTACTGACTATACCGCAGACAAGTCGGCGTATGCCTCAAGCATCTGCCTTCAGCTTCGAGTCAACCCAACGCGCGCTACAACAGCGATACCGTGCCGTGGCAGCGCGTGATAAACTCGAAAGGAGTGATCAGTCCGAGGTTGGTATTTCATGATCCTCGAGCGAACACAAGCTGATTACATGATTTCTAGAGGCGCCAACGGCGCTGCGCGGCATGAGAATGCGTTGATTCAAGAAGGTGTGCAAGTCGACCACGGTAGTTTAGGAGAGAGGACGGTCGATTTCAGGGTTTACGGATGGTTCCCTGACAGACTACCTAGCCAGGAAGCCGAGTCTGACGGCGAGGAGGAGCGGTTGTTCGTATAACGTGATCAGTGATGGCACCTTCAAGCGTCACTATGTCTCTTGCATCGAAAGACAGAGTTCACCCTCCGCCCTCTTGTTTCGCCAGTCCGCAAGGCTGTACACATGTACCATATTTAGTACAACCAGGGATTGGCTGCAAGGCTGACACCCCCCGGACCAAAGACGATTGCACATCGATGGCTCATCTCCGCAAGCAGGGTAGCCGATCGTGACAACAACCGTAATGGTTAGACCGAGGTCTAAACAAGCGCGTCACCGAAACAAAGGGCCATTATGATCTGGGCAAATAAGCAGCCGGCTTCAGAGGCAGGGCTAGGCCAGTAACGCCACCCAGTCATCGCACGCGCTCTTCTCACTCACTCACTCTCGATCATGGTCATTTGCTGAGGGTGACGACAATAGACCGGCTGCTGGCGTGTTATCGTCGCGTGGGGACGAAGCCATGCAGGGCGGTTTGAGGACCTCCCCCTAGCTTGTTTTTGGGGGCGAAGCTCCTCGGTCAACCAGACGACTGATGCCATCGGCCTTTGTCTTCGCCCGTGTAAACAGATAGCAACAGAAGAGGGATCTTTCTTTCTTTGTTCTACAATAATCCGCAAACCGACAAGAGCATTTCTAAGCTATATTCACATTCACGATTGCTCATCAACTCCCGCGTGAAACACGCCTGAACCTTAGTTCTTATCTGCGCCACTCCAGCTCGCTCGGCTGCTAGCTGGCTAAACAGTCATATCACGACTCCTGCCTTGTTGAGACTCCGCACTCCGTGCCTGCCTGCCTGCCTGCTGCCAGTCACGGGTCGGCCGTGATTGTGTCATCCCATCCTTTGTTCTGCCCTGTCCGACCTACCTACCTACCTGACCTACCTGCTCCCACATCCATTCCAAACCCACCTCTCGCTCCCTAAGAACCCCAAACTATAACCATACAAACAACCAGACAAGGAGATCCACAGTTCCTCCGCGCCTTACCGGTGCAGATCACTGCAAGCAAAGACCAGCCGATCGGCAACACTGTCCCTCATCGTCAACAATAGCTCCAAGCTGCCCACCTCAGCCATGTCCTCTGAACAAACCTCGTCCACATCCGACCTGCGCAGCGCTGCGCAAGACTACAAGCGCGACGCAGCACACAAGCACAAATGGGCCATGGGCGCGATCGAGACACGCGGCCGCGGTATCGGCAACCCTCGTCCCATGCGTCCCTCTTCCTCTGACACGTAAGAAGCCTTTCGTCGGCGTTGAAACCTTGCGAATACCACTGACGGTCTGCAGCGCCCCAAAGACCTCCCCTCGCTTCCAATTCGGCTTTGGCGGCCCCGTCAACCATGCCCGCCTCTCTCGCAAACAAGACATGTTGGAAGGCAGCACTAGCGACGAAGCCTCCTCCAACAATTCGGCCTCGGACTTCTCAGACGGCACGCCGTCCCCAGCCGCCGACGCAGATATCACCTACTCTTTCGATGCCTCGCGCGGCCCGACGCAAGGCAGCCAGATTTTCAACGTCGCGCTCGCCAAAGCCGTCGAGAAGTTCGAGGAGCGCGAGACCGTCAAGTTGGTCCGGGATGAGTATGACGTGCTCGATGGCGACGGCGAGTCGCTGGCTAGCCCTGCGAGGAAGGGAAAGGCGAAGAAGGCGGGTGGCATGGGCGCGACTCGTGTTCCGGACGCGGACGAAGAGTACGAGTTCGTGTGAGCTCGGGAGATTCGTTCGTGAGCATTTAGTGCGGATCGACGATGCGTGATGACGGCGTTGGAGTTCTGACTTTGTCTTTTTCGAAGACGATCGCTGTTGTAAAGCTATGCAACCGTGGGCGCGAGATTATTCGGTCTGGTTGGAATCGATCGACGGTTCCCTTTTTCTTTTCTACGGCGTTTTTAGCATGGTTCATGAGAAGAACCCTGGCGTTGGCGCGTGGTCTTCGATGACATGAGCTGCTGGATACCCTGCGATGTCTGCTTTTGTGGCCGCTTGCTCTGCTCGCAGTAGAATCTACTGCGGCAGTGGCAACGACCGCCTGTTTGTTTGTTTGTTTGATTGATTGATTGTTTGTTTGTTTGCTTGATTTGATACGAATGGAATGAGATATGCAACCTACCGTGCAGTCAATTGGCTGCATGGAAACAAGAAGCTGAACCTTGCGTCTTTGTTGATCATTGCAACTTCATGACCATGCCAGCAGAGGCTGAATGCATGCGAGAACGAGTGCCAGGTTTCGTGTTTTGATTGGTCGTGTTTCGCGCGCGAGCGTGCGTGTGATGGGTCGTGTGCCTCAGGATAGAGTGGTTGCTGCGCCTCGTACGCCAGGTATGTTGGATGCCTGATCTGGCGACTTCATTGAAAGTGCTTCGAGCGTCCTGTTCGTGTTCTCTCCATTCCTCTCATCTCCGCCTCATCAGATGGATGGGCTCGGCGGCACTGGCCTGATCCGAAGGCATGCGCATACGCCACGGGGCGCTGGCCACTACTGGACGCCCAGCAGGACAACGCACCGCATGTCTTTTTGTACATGTAGGCTGCAAGGTCTGGCTGCTGCCTCTCTTTCTCTCTCTGGACTGACTGGCTTGAGGTGTGTACGAAGATACTGGCACTGCTGGAAGAGTGCGAATTTTCGTTTGTGCGAACGGGAAGATGCACGTCAGCTTGGAGTGTTAAAGTCGTGGTCCTCTACTGCTGGAGATGGGATGAGAGATGACTGGCTGCATTCCCATGGAGCTATCAATGATGTGAAAACACCAGGACAACATAATCTTGAAAGTATACAAGGTAGGCAAGACTTTCAATTTGTCCTGGATTAATAGAAAAACACTTCATAATCAGGACTCAATCCACGACTCGATAACCTCTCGGACAAATAGACCCTATCTTCACCGGTCTAAAGCAATGATGCGCTGGCAGTAGCTGCATTCAGCTCTCTCTGTGCGCCGGACCGCCGCAGCGACCATGAAGAAGGTTGCAAAAGAAGTCCACCATAATCCAACCCTTACCCTGATACAGTTGTCAGCTTGGTGATACCACTCGAAGGCAGAGAGGAGAAGGCTAGGAAAAGCACTCGCTCCAACAACCTTGCAAACACAACGTCGACCGGCCCCCAGCTCAAAGTGCCTTCCCTGCCCTACATCGCGGATATTCAAGCCTTCGCAGCGCTAATGCAGCCTCTCTCTCGTCTGGTGTTCCAATGGCCACCTCACAGCACCTCTCCCGCCTAGCCCATGATGCCGAAGATGTCGCTTCCACTCTGCGCCTCTTCCGCGAGCAGTACAAGGACTCTTCTAGCGTCACCGACATCACAGATGCCGTAGGAAAGCTGTTCGGCGTCAGTTCTGCTCTCTTGAGTCTGGCCGATGCTCAGGGCGACTCGCGCTACCGTCCAAGCTTGTATCGCATTCAGAACGATGTCGACCTTATGTATCGGAGTGCGAAGCATACCGTCGAGGCTGCGATGGATATGGTCGATCGCCCTGGTGACTCGCAGTGGATGATTTGGGGGGATCTTAACCATCGCATGGCCACTGTAGAAAGGGTTGACCTTTTGGATAGGCTGAATTGGTATCAGGTTTTTGGCCGGGATTTGTTGGATTTGCTCAACGGTCGCTCTACAGACCGCTTGTCACGTTTGAGGGAGGAGCTACACGATCTCCTCAGAGCACAGGAGCGTGCCAGATCTCTCGAACAGACCGGCTACTTTCTCGAGTCGGGTATGTCATCTAATTGCCAACCGATCTTGAGCTTTATCTCAAATGACACTTACGCAAACGCATTGACTGATACCCATCCAGCAGCTAGCACACCCAGACCAGCAACAATCACATGGCCGACACCATCAACTCCACGCCCCACTGGACGTCCTCGGCCACGACGGCCCGGATCGGACTTCAGCGATACGGCGCGTTATGGCCCACCTCCACCAGCACCTGATGCTCCCTTGCACTCACCTACACTCACCTCAAGCTCCACTCATACATTGAACTCCAGCCAGACATCTAGTTACGGCGCTCCACCAAAACATTGGGCAGAAGAAGTCTTCGTCGGCCTCCAGGACGGCGCGCGGTCTCCTTTCAGAGGGGATTATCAAATGTGAGTAATTGCATTGGACCACCATCTTTGCCCCATGCACTAACAAGAGCACATAAGTGATATCGAAAGCTTTTGTATGGGAGAACCTCAGCATGATGTAAGATATATCCTCGACGAGGAAGGCTTCCTCCCAGTCGCAAGAATGTAAGTCGCAACACCCAAAACCTCCACCTACTCAACCACCAACCCACCCTCCAGGCCCTTCACCGACACAAACTCCGTGGCAACCTTCTACCTCCGCCCCGAAGACCGACGAGCCCGCATCCTCTTCGCGGAAACCGACTCTCGCAACCGCGAAACCCTCTTCTGCGTCCCCCTCAACACCCTGCGCGTAATCCGCAACCGCTCGATCCTCCAACTCTGCCGCGCCAGCGAGCGCGACGGCTCCCTGCGGCCCTGGGCAAAGCTCAAATTCATCTACTACGAGCGCATGGTCCTCTTCTACTCGACCCTCGTAGCTCTCAAGCGGCAAGACTGGAAAGAAACGCCCTTCGAACTGCTCGAAGAACCCCAAGACATGGACGACGAGGAATTATTCGGCGGCGTCATCCGCGCTGGGAATGGAATGCTTCACGCCCTGAGATTGTTCAGATGCCACGGTTCTGGTGCTGTGAGACTCGAAGCTAGGCCGTTCGAGGGCGATATGGAAGAGGTGCCTATTTGGACTGCGTTTTTGACCAAGTACGTCAACCAGCGGGATCAGGATTTTCTCGCGCTCGAGAGTCAGTCTGTCGTTACGATGTGTCGGCCTAGGCCGGAGCCGTTTGTTTTCGTCAATGGGTATCGGCTTCCGCTGACGCCGGATGGGAATCATTACACTTTGAGGTTTGATTCGAAACAGGGTGAGTGTTTTTTGTTTGCATGAGAGATGTGGTGTGTGGTGCTATACATTGCTGACGAGGGTAAAGATGCTACCGAGTTCGTGGTCGAATGGAATCGATTGTGCAGCGCGGCAAGGAGGAGTTAGGTTCTGGCTCATATGAAACCTGGTGCTGTACTTTCGAGACTTTATTAGCCAGGCGTTTTTTGGCGTTGCATACTCTGGTAGGCCTGTTGATGTAGCAGGATTCCGGGTTGGGCTCTGATATTCGGTCACAAAGGAGATAGCAAAAAACATCAAATACCCCCTTCGATGAAGAGATGATATAAGCACAAAGCACACCGAGACACCAGGAGAGAATCGGTCGGCTTAGCATTTATTTTGACAATCTCATATCTGTTACTGTCTCAATTAACACAACAAAATTCGGCAATGCATCTTGCAGACACAACAATGACTCTGCCTCAACCTCCACATGGATCCTAAAAGAAAATCTGCGAGAGCATTCCGCTGGTAGGTAAGGGAAAAGGAGAAAAGGAAAACCGGGATGATATTGAAACCAGAACGAAGGGTAAGTGATGCATTTTTCAAATTGACAGATAATTCTTTCTAAGGTTGCTGAAACAGATCTTCAAAGGCTTTGAATGTAAATGCCCAGTTACGCTCGCTAAAAACGCTCGTCGCCAAAAAAATAAAATGAAATCAGAAACTCCACATATAATCGCAGAAAAACGAGCCACACCGATCCTCAATTGACGACCTGCACGCTCCCCCTCGGCGCGGCACTAGTAAGGTCCTCACCAACAGGATTCTCCCTTACGCCGTGCTCGCCAAAAACCCTCCTCAACTCCTTACAAGCTCTCAGGTAATGCTCCCTGACGCCAGGGGTGGGTTTCCACGGGTTGGGAGCTTTGTCCCAGCCGTGAGGCACGCCTTCGATCATGGTGTAGTGAACTTTCTTGTCGATTTCGGGGGATTGCAGGCGGTCGCGGAAGGCTTGGCCTTCGTCTAGGAGCATGTCCCATTCGCAGGTGTACAGGATGATTTCGTGCGGGAGGCCGTGTTTGAGGAGTGCGGTGGGGGCGACGCCGGGGGAGAGGTAAGGGGAATCGAGGGAGATGGAGTGGGGTGGGTGGAGGTAGCTATGAGACGGGGTTAGTGGTCTGATGGCAGGATGTGGCGGGGAATGGTACGTACGATTCGTCGAAGAGATCGGTGAAGAGTGCAGGTAGTTCTTGATCTTTTCGTGGGCAGGTCGCACGTCGTTGTTCGCGAGTGCGAGTGTAGTCCAGTGAAGGATACCATGGAACGATGGCTCGAAGGGAGATATCCGAGACTTGCTTGAGGACATTCTCACGAACTTGCATGTTATGCTTCGTGACTGGGCTGCGTTTCAGAGGCGGCGCGGGTCCCGATGGGTCAATCATCTCGACACGGCTCGCTTCTTGTGGAAGTTTGCTAGTGGACGACTCCGGCGAGTCGAAGGGGTTATTCGATTTGCTGACTGGGTTGCGCATGTTGGTTTCGTCCTCGCGAGGGAAGCCCATCATCTCATCCCAAAGTCGCAAGGGCACAGTGCAGGCCATGTTGGCTCCGGAGCTGAAACCGGAAAGAGCGATTTTGTTAGGGTCGATGCCCAGTTCCTCGGCGTTCTGGTGGACCCAGATCACAGCGTCCACCCCATCCTCGACTGCAGTCGGGAAAGGACATTCCGGCGCAAGACGATAATCCACCGCAATGACGACGGCGTTGCATTCGTCGACAACCGTACTGCACCATCTGGCATCATCCATTGGTGAGCCAAGAGTGAAGCCTCCGCCATGGAAGTTGAGAACAACAGGATAGCCACCCCAGCGTCTTGCGCTACTACTGCGCCGCCTCAAAGCATCGCCCAAGGATCCAACGCTCGAGCGCCTCTGCTTCCCCTTGTCCACGCTCTCCTCCTCTTCATCTGAAGCCGGGCGGTCTTTCCACAACTGTTTCTGCGTTCCGTAGTCCATCGGCACATAGAAGTACAATTCAATGTTTCCAGGCTTGCCAGAGATGGTCGACGGGATCGTGCGCGAGAAGTTGTACTTTGGTGGGCGGGGAGGCGCCAATCTGTGAAAGAACATGCCCAATCCCATCAAAACGCGCCAGAACTGCGCCTGTATATGCAGCACCCATCTTGGCCTCGCCATTTTGTTCTTGTATACTGATTTGTGTCGAGTTTCCGGAGGCTGTGCGTTCAGATACTCAAGAGTCTCTGGATCGGCGGTTTTCTTTAACTCGTGATCCAGGATCTTGGTTTTCGTGCGTTGCAAGGGATGTCGAAGCGGGTGAGGGCGTGAAGGTGTCGGACTCTTTTCTTTTCGCTCTTGACCAGGAACTTGTAGATTCGCCTGGCTGCTGTTCGGTTCCTCCTCGTCTTTCTGCAGTTTTGAGGATCCTCGCTGTATGGGATGTCGGATGGACTCTGCACGTGATCCAGTGGTATATGCGTCGGTGTCCTGCTCGAGGTCGTCGTCGTAGTTGTCGCTACGAGCCTGGGACTCCGCCCGTTGGATGGGGTGTCTCAATGCTTCTGCCATGCTGGTAAGAGACTGGTATAGCAGTGTATGAGGAAAGTAAGAGAAGCAGGCTCACGTTCGACGTTACAGCGAAAGAACGATGATGCGCCAGAGATGCTGAATCTTGGCTCCACTGTAGTTTGACCAAGAGACCAGTGATGGGCCAAGTGAGAAGGCCGCGGACAAGTGACAGCGCTGATTAAGGCGATTTGGTGGCTGAGCAAGACACGATCCAAGGATTTGGCAACGCAGTCAACTCCGGGGTCACTGAGCTGGATCCCTCAATTGAGAGCACGTGCTCCGACAACTTCATGTCCACGCGGAAGTCTCGATTGCCCATGACGTAGATGGCTTTACGATAATCAACGTTCGATCAAGGCTGCCGCAAGGTTCAGGCCAAAATGGAGCCAAGGCGTCTAATTCCACTTCATACCATCCCTTCCTCTCATCAGGTTTCAAATTGTACCTGGCCGGCCATATGCATAGTCAGCACACACAATCAGAAGTACCTCCCGAGGATCATTCACCTATGTAGTCTCGCATTTTGTGGGTCTGCCTTCGTACGGCGACCATGATCAAACATCCTTCGGATATGCTAAAGGACCCTACGGCCAATGCTCGGGTCTTTTGTTGATTCTCACGCAGGGAAACCTCAGTTACTGAAGTATCACGATGGCGTCGAATCTTGCCCTTACATACTTATTCTATGACTTCCAGCATAGTATTACACTAACCTGAGATCATGTCTCCAAATCTTGCAGTGCTAAAACAACCGATTGGCATCCGAAATGAGCACATCTGCGCCGAAGCCACGAGTCTACGTATTCGACGGAAATGCTCAACCTGGTCTAGAGGTAACTTCATCGCTACTAACCAGACTTAGTCTCTAGACTCTAGCCTCTTCACTATGGACGGCAAGAAAGGATCTTCAAGTAAGCTCGCACTTAAAATTTGCGTACAACCTAGACTATAGGATCCAGGATCCAGGATTCAACACTCGCATCCCAAGTTCTTCACTTCCAAACTCCTTTACCCGCGCCTTCATACTGTTCATTTCAATCATTCTCTAATGCCTTGAGCTTAGAAACCCCACGCCCAACTACGGCATATTCAACCTCATCGAGTAGCCGATGTCACGCTTGTTGACAGCTGGTGGGGGCGTCAAAGTGCTGTTAGGAGTAAAGACACCATTGTTAACGAGCCAGGCAGCGGAGTTGAATTCGGAATAAAGAATTTTGATACGCCAGCCAAAGCTGTTCTCGGAGTCGGGGACGGTTTCAAGTACGGCCGTGCCAACGACAGGCTAGGAGGCAGTTGTTAGAATATTTCTTCATCTTTGTGACTTGGTTCGTAGCAGACAACGGGAGAGCTTACAATA
This sequence comes from Cladosporium sp. MBC 237, assembly GCA_030772445.1. NCBI lineage: Eukaryota > Fungi > Ascomycota > Dothideomycetes > Cladosporiales > Cladosporiaceae > Cladosporium > Cladosporium sp. MBC 237. The sequence continues at coordinate 3,876 of JAPHCH010000013.1, read as the reverse complement.
GCGGCTTGCTCATTCGGCTGCCCGTTCCCGGAGCGAAGTGTCTGCCACCTAACAGAAGTATGATTGCAACCGTGCCATACATTCAGAGTGTCGAACGGGATGTTTGGTTGCTGCCCATGCCCAGCGCTGAATTCCTCACGGGAGCTGAAAGTAACACCGTTAACTTCCAAAGGGCCTTCGCCGCCGCGGTTGCGGATGATGTTGACAGCTGAGCTATAGTCGATAAAGTCCTCGGTGAGAGCTTCATTGGTGAGCTCGAGCGTGTAGCCTTGGATTAGCTGCTGGAATACCCCGGCGACCTCATCGGCATCCTGGGAGGTGAGGCAGTTGTCGTCCTTGTTCTTTTGGCCTTTGCCTCTGAATCTTGACCAGGGTTTCTTGTCGTACCTCCAGCCCTTGGGGTCATCGTGGGCGTCGGGCGTGGGCATCGCTAACACCACAGAAAAGAAGGCCGAAGCGAAGGTAAAGATGGCTGCAGTACGCATGGTGAATGACGAGGGATGTGAGGGGGCGTTCGAGATGAGCTTGAAGCAAACGAGTCCTGGAATGGGAGAGTCCACTCTGCGGTTTGTGTTCGATACGATTGTAGTGTTGATAGAATATTATATACGCAGCACCCAAGGCTCAATACAATAATTTACACTTCCAATGGTTTGTCCCGTGATACTCTTGCCTTCGTTACAAAACCTTGGCCAAATTCTGACATTACCTAATGCGGTGATACCAAGTTGCACTTTGATACATTTCTCATTTGGCTTTCCGGCTCCGCCATGCGAGAGGTGAAGGAAGTCTACTTAGTCACCTTGGCATTGTATTTTCCATATTCTCAGGATTTCGCTAAGTCGGAGGTTTCCATAATTGGTGGTTCCAAGGAAAGGAATATCGGCGATCTTCGTGGTTTGGCATCTTGGTATCAAAGCGGGAGCGGAGGGGTTCAACCTCAGCTCTTGACTACCAAGAACCAGAATCTCAACAGCAATATACGCGATCGCCTGACAAAGGCGTAATGTCCAACCTAGGTTTATCATCGGCTATCATTAAGTTACTGGGCGTTGCATATCGCTTGTCGCATAAACATGTACCAGACTATGTAGCAGTAGCTTGCCTGATGCTCTTCCGAGATATAACGTCATACAATAGTGACCAACGGATGTGGCGACCAATTTGGCTCAGCTTCAATGTATTGCTATTTCAAAATGAAGATACCTAACTACCTGCGGGAAAGGCTCTGGAAATTAGCGATATGAAAGCTGGAGGTGATAATGTCGCGGTGCTAACCAGTCGATGCGAGATGTAATGGGCAGAAAAGCTCCGAGGACAAGCAGTTGTGCTGCCACTTACAGCTACCTCAGAGACATAGCATTGTGCAACACAACTTGGAACAATATGCAAGTCGAAGATCAACAGATATTGGAGCGGCTGTCAAGGTGTCGGAAATTATAGAGCCAAGGCAATGCGAAGGTACTTGGCTCTCGACATGTACGCATCGGCACTAATCCTATAGTGTTCAGCTCCTAGCTATGATGCGCTGGCCGACGGTCTGCAATACATGAAGTAATTCGCAACATCAAGCCGGCGATTTTAAAATGGCAAGTGGGGACCCGGCTTGCCCAGATACCAAGTATCTACGTCGCTCTGAAGCATGACAAAAACCCCAACATCTAGGTCGTTTGCCCTATCACTTGTCCTACTCCGCCACTGAGAGTTGCAGGCAACAAGACGAGAGGTGATGATCATAGCCATTGGCATTGGATGCAAGGTTCAGCTCGCCGAGTGCTGCTCGCTGTCTCAATGATGGAAGCCTTGTAAGTTGTAATGTTGTATCTTGTATCATTGATAAACAGCACGAGAGAGCTGGTGATATAACTGCCCATCTGTCGTCGAATAAATATTTTCAGACCAGTGCAAGGTCAAACTCCCATTTCCAAAACCAAAGACATGAGTTCAACCGACAGTTACAATTCCACCTTGGCGGATCTTGCAAGGCTCAGCCGACACCCACCAGAGGACCCTAGGCTCCGTCAGGACTTGTACAATGCTGCTTTGGAGCTCCTACACGAAACCGAGTCAGCTCAGGACACAGCTCAGAGGCTTTACCACGGCGTAAGTCGGTGTGAAATCGCCACGGATATTCAGCTCGTAATTATTGACAAGAGGAACAGCATGTTCCACTCGCAATGGCTCAGACCGGAAACGATCTTGGTCTGTTCACTGTACTAGCAGCTACGCCTCACAAACAATGGACGGTCGAAGATCTCGCTGTAAAGACGAGCGCCGATCCCGTTCTCATGCGTGAGCCTCTGTGTGATACCACGCCTATGCCTGCAGTGACTAATGATATTGACAGAGAGACTCCTCACTTGTCTTGCTGCGTACGGGATGGCCCGGCAGGATTACGATGGCAGATTCAGCGCGTCCAATATCACTCACCATCTGGCAGAGCCGACTTCTCAGCCGGGAATCAAGCATTAGTAGGATGGCCATAACCTTCCACAGAGACTGCTCCTGACCTTAGATTAGCTCGTTGACCATGACACCTGCGTACAACGCCATTCCCAAGTTTCTCGCTTCGACAAGCTACCGCAACCCCTCTGCATCTGCGCCGTTCAACTTGGCGTACAACACTGATCAATGCGTGTTCGAATGGCGCAAGCAAAACCCAGAGAACGCAAAGACAGGCCAGGCATTCATGGCCGCCCAGCGAATGGGCCAGCAGAGCATCTGGGAGGGTAACAGAGTGCCTCTTTCCGACCTGCGCCTATCAGAGAGTGATCTCGAGGCAGGTCGCGTTCTCCTGGTAGACGTTGGCGGCGGCTTTGGACATCAGTGCATTGATTTGCGCAGACTTAACCCGGACATCAAAGGCCATATGATCACCCAAGACTTGCCGCTTGTGCATGGTATGATCAAAAACAAAGATGATCTCATGTCACTCGATATCGAGCTAATGGCGCACGACTTTATGGAGCCGCAGCCTGTTCACGGTGCCAAGGCATATTACCTCCGAAACGTCATCCACAACTGGAACGATACCGGTAGCGAAGTGATCCTGAAGCAGGTGCGTCGAGCACTAAGAGAAGATTCGGTAGTAATGATAGACGACGTGGTTATGCCGCGAGTTCGTGCAACGTGGAAACAGGCCAGTATGGATATTGCCATGATGACCATGCTTGCTGCCATGGAAAGAACAGAGGAGCAATTTCGTCAGTTGATGCTGCGTGCCGGGCTGGAGCTGAGAGACGTATGGACGTACGATGACGAGTATGGCGATAGTTTGCTTATCGCTGTGCCTGTTTGACAGGATCTGACGTGTTGCAACTTGCAGTTCTCAAGGTTGTTGGGTCAGGGGTTCATTGAGAGGTTTGTTTATCGTTACATCTAATCAACTTCAAGAATAGCGAATCCAGAGCGCATTCGACTTTGCTTTGCTGATCATTCTGGTGTGTACGCCACTATCCATTCGTGCTACAAGTAACGTCAATGTAGGGGATCTCGGTTAGTAGGGGAGGTCAGTCAGAATCTTGCCTCTCTACTTACGATTTCATGTAGTACTAGCTATGATAATGTCATTATTTTTGATACTTTCTTTTTTTCACAATCACATAGACTGAACCACTTGTAAAGCTCAGGCTGCTATAGGGTCTATATCTGGTGTTCTGATTAGAGAATGGTCTTATTGCAAGAAAGTCTGTTGCAGAAACCACTCGTACCTGATAAGCTAGCGAACCCCGTCCGTACCAAAATGAGTCTTCATTGAACTAAATCAGACCGGTGCCTGATACATACGACCATAGGTCAGTGAAAACTGGGCATCCCGTCCGCTCTGCCATACATAAGCACTGAACCGGGCGACTAGTACTAGAGTGGGTGACCATC